>CABHPH010158337.1:0-18815 GCA_902168325.1 Peromyscus nudipes | reverse complement strand
CTATAGTAGTCCACGGCTCGGTGGCGTTAAGGAGAGACACTAAGTGTAGCAGGAAGAGTAGAGGACATGGAAAATGGAGTCTGACAGAGCTCCAGGTCCAGGCAAACCTCAACCAGAGCCAGCAAGGACAGTGTCCCTCTTATCCTAAAGTGGGACCCACTGTCCTTTAAACCATCCCCTCTTGAACACAGTCTTAGTGAGAAGGACATCTCTGTGCTGATGCTTGGAATAAGCAAATATTGAATCACATGAAGGAAGCTATTGGTCACCTACCCATATAGATTATATTCCCCAGTGATAGGAGATATTTGGGTTGGGTTCTGTGACCCAGATAGGAGTTTGCAAGAGTGTAAGGGGTGACATTGGGTTGTTTGTTTTGGTTTGATTTGGTTGTTTTGTTTTTTTTTTTTTTTTTTGATACGGAGTTTCTCTGTGTAGCCCTAGCTTTCCTGGAACTCACCTTGTAGACTAGACTGGCCTCAAACTCAGAGATCCACTTGCTTCAGCCTCCCAAGTGCCAGAATTAAAGGTGTGTGCCACCATGCCCAGTGGCATTGGCATTTCTAAGACCTTCCCCAGACCTCTAGACATCTAGGTCATTCCATGGGGAATTTTTGGGTAGTACCATCCACCCCTATGGCAACCCTCAGATTGCACCATCTACACCATATTCTCTCCTGCTTTTGTTAGTGTCTCTTACAGGCTGGGTGCTCTTTGGGCCATTGGTTGGCTTCTGGTAGCCTGGCCAGCCCCTGCTATGGATGACCACATCCTCCAGCCTTCCAGCTACCTCTGAGAAGGTGGCTCAGACTTTTCTATCACCTCGTGGTCTTTTACAGTGAGCTAGATGAAGTTGCCATGGTAACAGCTAAGCACATCAACTATGGTGACTTCATCTGTGTGGTTCTATAGCCTAACTCACATCTGTGCCACAAGGCCTGTATACACACACACACACACACACACACACACACAACCTGAGAGTGGGCTGGCAACATGGGTGCTGGGTGAGGAAGAGGTCAGAGCCAGGACTTGTGTGTGAGGTCCTTGTGCTGTGCTTGGACACTGTGGCTTCCTAATGCCACCTCCTACCCAGGCAACTAAGACAATGGAAACAGACACCCAAGTGGGCCTCCGCAGGTTCTGCCCACAGATTTAAAAGCACTGAAAGTCCCTGGACAAACTGACCCTTCCAGCCCCTAGTGTTCCCTATTCTGCCCCATTGTGGTCATGGGGTAAGCCACACCCAAGTTTGGCCAGACTGGTGACCCCAGAGATACAAGAGACCTTCAGGAGCTCTTGGCTTGCTACAGCTTTGGGACACAAGGATCCTCAGTGGAAGGCCAAATCCAGGCATGTTTCCCTTTTGCTTTTACAAATGTAAAAGCTGTTTCCCAGAGTGCTGATGGAGAACGGCCCCTGCACCGTGTCTGGGCTGTGTCTGAGCCGCAGGATGGATACCCCACATCCTGCTCTAAGACAGCCCAGAGATGTGTCCAGTGCAAACTTCTGGAACTTTCCACCTGTTGGACCCTTGGAGAAACCTCAGAGGAAGCCAGGCAGAGTCTAGGTCCCATTGCCCAGAAAACCAGAGTCCTCCATCTCCTAAATGAACAGAGTGTCAACTTTGAAAACCCTGTACTGAATGCTGGAGGCCCAAAGGGAACTTGGGTAATTTTTTTAAAAGCCCTGAAGTTCACTGTCCCATTGCTGGAAAAGAAGAAAAGCGTATGGCCATACTGTCCCCCTTTGGGTTCTCACAAATGCCCCAGGGGGATCTCAGTGGATATGTCACTGGTGAATTTTGCTTCTGGACTGAGGCTGGCTAGCCCTAGAGGGTGTCCTCTAAAAACTTGCAAACCCACCTGGGTGAACAGGCTACTGTGGGTGGCCTCCCAGCTCCTGCTGTCATCCCTGCCCCCATGGATCTCCCGGTGTGTCCTCTGAAGCCTCGCTCTGGGCTCCTTGCTTTTTCCCAGGCCTCACGGATCAGCGGATCAGCGGCTGCTTCCTGGTTCCTGCCCATTTGGTTGGAGGCGTGATCCGCCTTTCACATGCTTGTTTGTGGCCTCCTGAGCTGTAACCTTTTGCTCAAAGGGGCTTTTGTCTTCCTCTTCTGATCCGTGCAAGGCCTCTGGGCCAGCATTCCCAGGGGACAGGAGACCCAGTGGCGCCAGTGGCCTGCACCCCCACAGACCCCTGCTGGTGGCAGCTGTGCTCTTGACTGCAGGAGCCTTTATCACAGAGCCTCTGAGGTGGAAGTCTCTGTCAGGGGCCTACCATGTGTGTAGAGGACCCCAGAATCCAGGTCCTCGGGTGGTAAGGACTCCCTGCTCTGTACTGCACGCAGTGAGAAGCCCTAGTCACTGGCCTCAGCCCTGAGTGAGTGGGTGCCATGTCTTCATGGAGCACCTGGCTTGCCCAGCATGCTTCTTGGTCAAGCTATTGGAAATGGGGTTTAGAGTTCTCTGGAGTGGTGGAGGAAGAGGAAGAAGGAAAAAAAGAAGGACCACACGAGATGGTGCACACCTGTAATCCCAGCACTCAGGAGGGGGATGCAAGAGGATCGGAAGTTCAAGGTCACTCTGGGTCCCTCATCTCAAGTTCAAAGTAACCTGGGCTACGTGAAATCCTATCTCCAAAAATAATAAATAAAGTAAAAATAGGCTTTAGCCAGTTGTTCTGGCACATGTTTTTGAACCCAACAGGAAACAGAGGCAAGTGGACCTGTGTGAGTCCCAGGCCAGCTAAGGCTACACAGTGACACCCTATCTAAGAAAATCTAATAAAGGGAAGGGAGGGGAAAGTTCTTCCCCTCCCGTTATGACTGGAGTTCTGCGATCGAAGTACGCTGCAAAATTATCAGTCACCCAGCAATCCTGTTCCTGGTTTATGCCCTGGGAAACTGAAAACACATGTTCAAATAAAACCTTGTCTGTAGATGGGGCATAGTCATGCTTGTAAATCCAAGCACTGAGGAGGGTGAGGCAGGAGGATCGCTGCATGTTTGAGGTCAGCGTAGGCTACATAATGAGTTCCAGGCCAGAACTTGGGCTATAGAATAAGACCTTTTCTCAAAAATAAATCTATTTATTAAATTAATAAGTAAAATAAGCTTCGACGTGAGCTTTGCCAGTTGTGGTAAAATGGCAGTGGTGAACATTGACTGAGATGACGTAAGTCGGAGGCCACCCTGAGCCCCACCTGTGTTTGACTAGGGGTCTGGCCCGGATTGAGTGCTTGCCTGCCGTGCACAAAGCCCTGTGTTTGGTCTCTAGCACCACATAACTCAGACACAGTGGCACACGCCTGTAATCCTAGCACCTGGAAGGTAGATCAGGAGTTCAAAACCATCCTTGGCTCATAGTGAATTTGAAGCTAGCTTGGGCCACATGAGACCCTGTCTCAAAAAAAAAAGAAAAAGAAAAAAAAAAAGAGAGAGAGAGAGAGAGAGAGAGAGAGAGAGAGAGAGAAAGCAAGCAAAGAGCTAAAGCTTCAAGAAGTGTCTGGTGGTTCCAAGAGGTGGCATCGGGAACTCCTCTGTATGTAGGGAACAGGTGTGGTCAGATGACCTGCAGAGGACGCCGCCATCAGCCACAGGATCTCTATAGGAAGCGTGTCTTACACAGTGGGTCCTGTCTCCCACTGTGGTTCAGGAGGTGGAACTCTGCTCATCAAGCTTGGACAAAGGAGCTTTTAACTGCTGGACCCTCTCACCGGTCTCAACCGTTCCCAGAAGTCTGCAGCCAGCAGGGCCTGCCCTTTGTATCATCTGCTCTGGTTTTATCTGAAAAGACTTTATGCATTTGTGCAGCCAGTCAACAAATGCCTAATAGGTAAATGCAGCGAGGCTCTGGAGACACAATGATGCATGAACCACAGCCTGCGCTGAGTCTACAGAAAAGTTCTCAGCTCCTGAAACACGACCCAAGAGCCCAGACGTGAAGGGTTTCCACCAGTGACGGATATATGTTTGCAATGACCTCACAAGGATACCCTTCCCTGCCAGTGCCCTTGCTGGCCCCCTCATGCCTGTGTAGTTTTTGGCATGCAGGATCTACCTGTCTGCCTACCACTTCTGCTAGCAGGAAGCTAGCCAGGACCACCATCACAGGAAGCACCAGGTAGATGTGCGTGAACATCTCATCGGAGTAGACTGTCACTCACTAGGGGCAGGAATGTGAGATGGCTCTTTCTGAGACTTCCCACCTGGTGGCCATGCATGGTTGTCTCATTGCCATGATGGAGGCTGTTTTATTCTGGAATTGTCGCTGGCTAGGGCAGGAGGACTTATCTAATGCATGCACATGGCTGTAGCTTTGGCCGCTGGTCAAACTACATCACAGATCCTAGAATGCCAGGGCTGAACACCTGCTGACCTCATAGGCCACCAGTGTAAAGCTCAAAAATGAGAGTTTGGAAGCTGCCTACTACTTCTAGGTGTGTGTGTGGGGGGGGGCGCAGCATGTGGTACCTGGCCATCTACCACACCTGGAACCAAACACCTGCCATAGTTTCCCCAAGGGTGGAGACGATAGGATCCACCCAGAGTGACTTCTGAGAAGTCACAGACCTGGCTCAGGGCTGGGAGCCAGATATGGACAGGACACACTCTCAGCCTAATGGAATGCAATTTAGGACAGGACCCCTGGACACACTCCCAGCCTCATGGGTGAGGTTTGGGGCTGGGGGATGCAGTGCATGGGACTCCCTGCAGGAATCTCAGCCTAGAGGCCCTCGCTAAGCACCTTACCTCCTTCCTGGGTCTTGTTCCTTCTCCTTTCCACTGGAGGATGGCTGAGGAGCAAGGTCCCACCACACTGGGGTAAGCCTTCTGCCCATCTGGGATCGTAGTAGTGGAAGCCAGGTCATATCCAAGCATGATGGTTGGCTTGAACACCACTGAGCATCACCCCCAAGGCAAGATCCCAGCCTCACCAGTCTGCACTGGAGTGTAGGAAAGGGATCTTCCTGCACTAGACAGGTTCACAGGGAGGGTGCAGGGCCACTAGGGTATGTCTAAGCCTTGAACTCATAGACAACCCAGAAGGTGACATGGCAACACAGTACAGCCAGGGCATTGGCATTCCCTGGGCTCCTTGCGTGCCTTTTCCAGCATTGCTGGGGATGGCCCTCTGGCTGCCCCAGTTCCTGAAACGTTGGGCCCACCCAGGCCCTGCCTGGGTGTCACAAACCGTGCACCAGTTCACAGGAGTTCCCATCTGCTTCTCCCCTAGGCATCTGGTATAACATTCTCAGAGGCGTCGGGAAGCTGGCTGTCATCATTAATGTAAGTGATGGGAGTGAGAATCCTGGCTGGGCAGGGAGGCTGCCAGGGCTGTTGGGATGTCTCTCTTTAGAAACTCCCCTTGAGGACTAGGGCTGTGGCCCAGGAGGTGGCATGCTAGTCTAGCGTTCCTGAGGCCTGAGTTGCATCCCCAACATTGAATAAACCAGGTGTGGTAGAGCACACATGTGCTTTCAGCTCTTAGGGACGGGGAGGCAGAAGAATCTGAAGTTCAAGGTCGCACTCATCCTTATATAGAGTTCAAGACCAGCCTGGGCTACGTAAGACACCGTCTCCAAACAAACAAAAAACGTGTTTGTAACAGCTGAAAAAGGGAGAGACAAAGGAATGGCCCGTTCTCTATCAAGCCCAGTGTCACACTCCCAGCTTCCTTCCCAGCCCATGACCATGTCTTCCCAGCACATGGTATGGCCCCTACTAGCTTTTCCGGGTCAATGGTGGCATAGCTCTTGGCCACTGTGGTCTCCACAGGCTCCATAGTACTGCAGCGAAGCCCAAAGCTGGCTCAGAGACACAGGAACCACAAGTGCACCTGTAGCACCCACAGCATTGTCCCTTTTCCTTCTGCCTTTCCGTCCGCTGACTGAGCCCCCGTCTGCAGACACTGTGCACATGGAAGCGGGGTAGCTCCCAGAACAGCCGCAGGCCCGGAGTGTCCAGTGCAGGGACACCTGGGATCCAGTTCCCACTGGGCATAGGGGTGACAGTCAAGCCACCAGGAGCTTCCAGACTCCACTCTGTCCTTGCCTCCTACCAAGTGCCCACGTCTCCAAATGAGGCCTTGAGGCCCCTTGTTAAAGGAACTGAGAATGGCTGACAAATAGTTGAAGCTCCATGCCTGACCCCGGGGGTGCAAAATTAGGGTCCAGAATGAGGGGGGCCCAGAGTATAGCCTGTGTGAAATGTGTGAAGCCAGGGCACACACAAGACATCTCATGAGGACAACAACAACAATGTCAGATGCTCCCAGAATATTCTAAACTTGCTATGTTCTTGCCACATACCAAGCCATTACCCTGTACACAGCTGTGGAGGTACAGCCTGGCAAGCCCCCTGTTACAAATAGCTAAGGCACAGAAAGGAAGGGTAACATACCCAAGGCCACACAGCCATCAGAGGCTGTGGGGCTTCAGGCCCCTGCATGAATTCTGTCATAGAGCTAGGCAGGAACTTTACAGTTTGACGATTCCTTCTTTGGGCTCTTGAATTTCTCTGACAAGCCCAGGAGGTTAGGTCAGTGGGCATGGTCAACCTGTTGAACAAGAACAGAAGGATAGCACAGAGAGGTTGTGCACTTCGTCCAGAGCCACACAGCCTGTGCAAGGCACCCCACTATCCCTACTGTCCCTACTTAAGGACCACTGCCAAAGCCCTCCGGACTCCTGCAAGCTGCAGAAGGGGACAGGGATGTCCTGCCCCACCCTGCCCTGCCTCTCCCCGGATCCTCACTCACACTCACCCCTTTTCCCTGGCAGGCCTTTGTGATCTCGTTCACATCTGACTTCATCCCTCGCCTGGTGTACCTCTACATGTACAGTCAGAATGGGACCATGCACGGCTTCGTCAACCACACCCTCTCCTCCTTCAATGTCAGTGACTTCCAGAATGGCACAGCACCCAACGACCCCCTGGACCTGGGCTATGAGGTTCAGATCTGCAGGTACTGCTTGCGTGTCTCTTCCTGAAGAGAGGTCCTTGCAGAGGCAGCTGGGAGAAGCCAGGCTGCTGCTTCAGGTGCAGGACTCAAGGATTGCTTACATGCAGTTTGTTAAATGACTGCAGGGGTGGCACATGCTTATATAAGCCCACACTCGGAGCCTGAGGCAGGGGGATTGCTGTGAGTTTGAGGCCAACTTGGACTACATGAGACCATGCCTCAAATGTAGTCTACTGGGAGGTGGAAACAAAAGATCAGAAGTTCAAGGCCATCCTCAGCTACATACTGAGATTGAGGCCAGCCTGTGCTGTTAGATCTTCTCTCCCCCGCCCCCTAAAAAAAGCATAACATGAGCCAGAGAGGTGGCTTAGCAGTTAAGGACACTTGTTCTTGTGTTTGATTCCCAGCGCCCACAAGGTGGTTCACAACCATCTATAACTCCAGTTACAGGGGGCCTGAAGCCCTCTTCTGGCCTCCATTGGCACCAGGCATGAATGTGGTGCACAGACATACATATATGCAGGCAAAGCATTCATATACATAAAATAAGTAAAAATCTTTTTAAAAATTAAAAACAGAAAACCAAAAAAAGTATGTGTATATATTGTGTATTTGGAGACACACACACACACACACATGCACACGCACACACGCATACTCACACGCACTGCGTGCACACAAGCACGTAAGATGTCCTGCATGGTGGTGCATAACTGTCATCCAAGCCTTCAAGAGGCTGAGGCGGGACAAGGCAAGGCTGGACTACCCCAAACACTTTCCTGTTTTGTTTGTTGTTGTGTGGGTTGGTTTGTTTGTTTACTTTTTTTCTTCTGTGATAGGGTTTCTCTGTGTAGCCCTGGCTGTCCTGGAACTCACTCACTGTGTAGTCCAGGTGGCCCCAAACTCACAGAGACCCTCCTGCCTCTGTCTTCCAAGTCTAAGTCTGGACGGCAGGACCTAAACCAGACAGCTGGGATTAAAGGTGTGCACTGCCCAGCTGAAGCCCTGTCTTTAATAATAAATAAATAAAATGTGTGGACCGGCAGGAAGGGGCAGAGAGCCGTTCACTGTTTCTGGAGCTCTGGTTATACACATAATCTATTCCCTAGAAGCCAACCTGGTGCTCATGCTCTGGGAAGGATGTGGATTATCCCTGAAGATTCCCATGCGGGAAGCTCCTCCTCAGGGTGGCTGGCAGAGGAAAGGTGCCTTTAAGAGGCGGAGTCTGACACTGTTACCCCAGGAGATGGAAGCAGGAGGATCAGTTTAAGGCTGTGCATTGAGTTTGAGGCAACCTAGGCTAATGAGACCCTGACTCAAATAAATAAATAAATAAATAAATAAATAAGTTTATATATTTATAAATGTATTGTATTTGTTATACATGATATGTTTACATATGAATAAGTAATATACTTATTTATTCAAGTAGCATAAGGCTACTACAAGGAAAAAGAAAGAGGAAAGAAAGGGAACAGAAGAGGTGGAGCCTAGGAGGGCAGGTTTTGAGAGGAGACAGCCCAGCATGACTTCCATGTCTGAAAGCCCTCTCTGCACACAACCTAGGACAGAAATGCCTCAGCCCAGGGGACCCTCCCGTGTAGAAAACACAAGTCACCTCAGAAGCTTGTTGCTTCTACCAACTTCCCCTGCTTAGTAGCTCTGCAGAGTACCTGCTTGCCCCAGGGTCTCGGGACTGCCCAGTCTGGAGAGAGAGGCTCGGACACTCTTCTGAGTGTCGGTGGCTTTTGCTCCCTGTAGAATTGTTCTTGGAGCTGTCGGCTGGGGCGCTCCCTGTGTGTGCACCAGCATCGGTGTTGGTCACTCCTGGGAAAAGCAAAGATGCTTTTCCTGTATTGGGGAACAAAGTCGGGGACAGAAATATCTGCCACTGGTGTCAAGGTGCGCAGCTCAGGGAGCTGCCTCAAAATCCAACCTCCCATTGGGCAGCCAGACTGCAGGACACCCTGGTATTGTTAAAAGCACCCTCACCCAGGGCACCATCAGGCGCTATAGAGTTCAGGGACATTGAAGTCTAGAGGGAAAGTCACTAAGAGAAAACAGAGAAATCACTCTTGTTTTTTCTGCTCACTCCTGGCAGAGCGGCAGATGGTGCTGAGGGCAAGTGGCAGGCTGGGGCACAGGAAGGACACAGGCAGGGGCTTCTAGGCCAAACCAGAGCAGCAGAGCTCTAAGAACACAGGGCCCAGACCCCTTCTATGCTCCTGCTGCTTTGGGCCTGTGCCCTGATCCCCAGCTCCAGTCCAGCCAGACTTCCCACCACCTGGACCACCATCCTGTGCCTCAGCCACCTTGAGCTCCCCCCATATACCAGACGCACCCACCACAGCCACCTCCCAAAGCTGGAGCCCAGCCCAGCCCCGAGTGTGGCAAGAGTAGTGGCTCGGATCTGAGATTATTCCTGCAGGCTCCTGTTTATTCCCGTGCTGAAGAGGCACGGCCCAGGTCAGCCCCATCCACTCCGAGAGACCACATTCTCTTCTCCCCACGGGGGCTGGAAGAGGGCTGACTAGTAAAGCTGAGTACGGGAAGAGAATGAATCTTCTAGGGGTCAGTATGGCTGGTGAGTCATGGGTGGGCTTCAGGGAGGCGTAGGAGTTTTCCAGGTGACCCAGGGTTTGGGGGGAAAAGGCCGAACAGAAACGTGTGGTAACATGGGGGGCACAGGCTGTTTGCTCCCATTAGAATGGCTGTACAACTTCTGCTCAGCAGCTGCCGCTGTTCCCAGCCAGTCCCATCTGGGGAGCTGGTGGTTCCATGGCAAACAGGCCCTAGAGACTCCTGTCCAGCTCCCTCCAAGAGCAAAAGGCTCCATCTGCTGTGTTTTTGTCTAAGTGTCCTCTGGGATGGAGTCGGGCACTCACAGATGCTTATGACATAAACAAGTGAGGGAATGTTCAGACTGAGGACCAGAGAGGCCAAGCAAGGGTTCAGGGATACACAGCAAGTTGATAGTAAATGTGAGCTGAGCTTCACGGTTGTGTTTCTGGGACCAGGTGCCTCCTTCCGGTGTCCTCTTCCTGGGCTTCAGCCATTGGTGACCAGCCTGTGACATACCAGACCCTACCCCTGACTTTGGGAATTGTACTATATTATTTATGTACCTCATTGCTGTAACAGGATGCCTGACAGAAATCAACATGGTGGCGCACGCCTTTAATCCCAGCACTCGGGAGGAAGAGGAAGGCGGATCTGAGTTTGAGGCCAGCCTAGTTTACATAGCGAGTTCCAGGACAGCCAGAGTAGTTACACAGAGAAACCCCGTCTCGGAAAAAAAAAAAAAATCCACTTTAGGAGGGAAAGGCTTGTTCTGGCTCACAGTATGAGGGGACAGTCCACCCTGAGGGAAGTGAAGACATCAGGAATGTGGGGCTGCCGATCACATTGCATCCATCCACAGACAGGAAGCAGAGAGAGATGGACTCCAGTGAGCAGCTTGCTTTGTATTCAGTCCAGGACCCCAGCCCATGGAGGGCCCTGCCCACATTCGGGGCAGGTCTTCCCACCTCAGTTAAGGCTCTCTGGTGGGAACACCCTCACACCTTCCCAGAGGTTCATGGTGACTCTATTACATTTATTTATTTGTCTGTGTGGGTGTGTGTGCCTGGACCATGATGCACATATGGAGGGCAGAGGGCAGTTTTCTCTTGCTACCATGTGGGTCCTAGGAACCAAACTCAGGTAGTCAGGCTTGGTACCACCACCTTTCCACACTGGGTCATTGCGACAGCCCTCCATGGTAACTCTAAATCCAGTCACGTAGACAACCAAGATCAGCCATGAGGGCTGAGTGATTCCGAGCCCTGGCTGCTCTTCCAGAGGACCGGAGTCCAGATCCCATAACCCACATCTGGCTGCTCTCAGCCACCTGTAACACCAACGTCAAGGTGATCCGCCACTCCCTTCCAGCCTCTGAGGACACTGAATGCACATTCACAGACACGCATAATTAAATTTAGAAGAAAAAAAAGATAATCATCCTTGCTAATTTGACACCAAACACATCATTTTAAATCAGGACGTCCCACCTCTGGCCCTAAAGGCCTGAGTTCATCTCATAGAACACACTGTATCTAGAGTGTCTCCAAAGTCCTGAGTCTCAGCACTGTCCAGAGTCCCTGGTGTCTGTTTCTCCAAGCCCCTGGGCTTTGACCACCCCATCCAGCTTCTCTCCAGAGCCTGAGATCCACTTGACCTGCCCTTGACTCCCCGCACCTTTTGCAGGTACAAAGATTACCGTGAGCCTCCGTGGTCAGAACACAAGTATGACATTTCTAAAGACTTCTGGGCTGTCCTGGCCGCCCGGCTGGCATTTGTCATTGTCTTTCAGGTATGTGTGTGTTGGGGACGTCTGTCTCTGGAAAGTGGAGGGAACAGTACATGGGAAGTACTGATAGGGGAGGGGGAGCTGATAATGGCAGGAGGCAGGGACCTTGGGACCTGAACCCGAGCAGTGACTAAGAATGTCACGGAACAGGTGAAGAAAGGGTGGGCTGGTGAGAGCTGTGAGCTCCATAGAGCAGACTTGCAGGAAGAAGAGGCTGGTCTCTGTCCCCGCTTGTCTCCCTCTGTCTCTGTGCCAGAGCCAGGGGCCAGACAAGTTCAGACTAGAGACAGTGGTTCTCAGGTGACTCCAGACACAGCCAGCAGCACCTACTATGGGCTAAACTACACACACATACACACACACACACACACACACACACACACACACACACCCTGACTGAAGGCCCAGAGAGGAGTTACTGAGGCCCATGCACATCCCTCTGGCATCATGGAAATCCATGCCAGCACGACAGTGGACCAAACACTCAGACCTGGGAAATTCCAACACCAGGTCCTCTCTGCTCCGCTCCTTCCATCCCTAACTGGGCACTCATCCTTCCCTCAGCCCTTCACTGAAGTGGGTCCAGAAGGTATTGGGCTAGGCTTGGGGTAATGTCCTAGCTTGTTTTTCTGTCACTGTGATAAAGAACATGACCGAAATCAACTTGGGGAAGAATTTGTTCGTTACACTCCATCATAAGGAAGCCGAGGTAGGAACCTGGAGGCAGGAGCGGATGCGGAGGCTATGGAGGGTGCTGCTTACTAGATTGCTCCCCATGTTTTGCTGGGCTTGTTTCTTCTACACCTGCCCAGGGATGGCCCCTCCCACAGTAGGCTGGGCCCTTTCACATTTCACAATTACCGATCAAGAAAACACCTCCTATGAAGAGATGGTTCAGCAGTTAAGCTGTTCTTCCAAGGGACCTGGGTTCAATTCCCAGCATCCATATGGCAGCTCACAGCCATCTGAAACTCCAGTCCCAGGAGATCCAATGCCCTCTTCTGGCCACCCTGAGCCAGACATACACTCACATGTACACAGGCACACACTCAAGCAAAACACCCAAATACATTAGATAAAATAACAAAATTTTTTACAAAATAAAATGATGCCCAGGCTTGCCTGCAACCTCATCTTACAGAGGCATTTTCTCCATTGAGAGTCCCTCTTCCCAAATGACTCCAGCCTGTGTCAAGTTGACATAAAACTACCCAACATATGAGGGCTACTGAGGGAGGCTCTAGACCAGTGGTTCTCAACCTTCCTAATGCTGTGACCCTTTAATACAGTTCCTCATGCTGTGGTGACCCCCAATCATAAAATTATTTCATTGCTACTTCATAACTGTAACTTTGCTACTGTTGTGAACTGTAATGTAAATAGCTGATATGCACAATATCTGACGTGTGGAGGTCAGGACCCACAGATTGAGAACCACTGCTCTGAACTGAGCTAGCATAGCAGGCAGGAGTGCAGTGGAGAGGGTTTCCACTGGGGACAGCTCTGCCCATCCCGGCAGGCACACGCTACCCCAGCCACCAGAGGATAATAGGCCCTTATCATCCTAAATGGCTGGTCACTGACTCCCACAGCCAGGCTGGGAACAGGGAGGCAGAGGGTCCTGAGCCATGCCATAGTCCAAAGCTGGGAGCACAGCTAGGAGAGTCACCTCTGAACAAAGGCCAATCACCGATGCTCAGGTGCCAGCAAATGCACCCGAAGGTGTTTGATGAACGAGAACGTTGGTCTTCCTTACAAGCTGACTTACTTTCGTTTTGCCCCTTAAGCATCTCCACTGGCACGGCCAGCGCTCAGGGAACCTAGCAGGCCTCAGGCTTCAAGGACCAGCCCTCAGCTCACTCCTGGCACCGCAGTGCCTTAATAGTGTTCCTTGCAGCCTGGTGTCATCGCTGTGTCTGATGGCCTGGGTAGTCAGTCATTCTGAAGACCCCAGCTGAAGAATCAACACTTCAGAGCATTTTCTTGCTCTCTCAGCTCAGATTCTTCAAAAAAAAAAAAAAAAAAAAAGCCAACACGGGACAGTGGAGGGCAAGACCTTGCTTCATCCCCAGCTTCTCAAAAAGAAAAGGGAGAAATCCCGGGTTTCCAGGGTCTGCACCTCCCTGTCCCGTTTACATCTTCTGGGAAACTGAGGCCCAGAAAAATAGGACATGCACAGGGACAGGGAGTGAAGGGGTGGGTTTTGCCACATGGAGCAGGCGGATAGGAGGTAGTGCATAGGTGGGCCACAGAGGCAGGGATGTGCAAATCGGATGCACAGGTGGGAGTATGCACAGGTCGGATGTACACAGGAGAGGGTCATAGGTAGGGTGCATAGGTGAGGCTATGGTGAAGGTATGCGAATGGTGTGCACAGGTGATCTAGACACTAGGCAGAGGCTGGGGCATCCTCCAGGCCCCCTGGCCCCATCCACATCACTTCTTTCCCTGTAGAACCTGGTGATGTTCATGAGTGACTTCGTGGACTGGGTGATCCCTGACATCCCCAAAGACATCAGCCAGCAGATCCACAAGGAGAAGGTTCTCATGGTGGAGTTGTTCATGCGTGAGGAGCAGGGCAAGCAGCAGCTGCTAGACACGTGGATGGAGAAGGAAAAGCCCAGGGACGTGCCTTGCAACAACCACAGCCCCACAACCCGGCCAGAGGCAGGTGACGGCAGCCCAGTCCCCAGCTACGAGTACCACGGGGGCGCGCTGTAGCCACGATGGCAGGCCAGCAGGCCAGCAGGCTTCTGACCATCACCAAGTGACCACCCGGTTCCCTCCAGAGCCGGCACTTTTAGCCCCACCAGGGGCCTGTGGCTCTTGTGCTGTCTGCACATGTGGAGAGCCACTCTGACGTGACGACGGTCTTCTTTCTTTCTTCTGTTTCTTCTCATTCTTGCACAATGCCATTAAGCAGGGACATTTTTATCTGTAGTATTCAATGCCAAGGATGGCTGGTGACAGGGCTGAATGAGGCAAGGGCATGTTCCACAGACCCATAGTGGGGGACCTAGAGCCCCCCTCCACAGTGGTAAGGGGCCAAGGCCCTGAATCAGCATCCTTCGTCTGAAGGATGCTTTGGGATAGGGACAGAGTGGTGTCTAGGAATCTGGTGACATTTCGCAGGAGGATGAATGACTTAGACTCAGGTTCCCAAAGATATCACCTGCTCTAGGTGGACAAGCTGGATGACTCCACTGTCTTTCCTTCTGGGAGCTCAGAAGTTCAGACCTGGCTACCCAAACAGTACACACATGGTAGCTTTGTGCTGTGTGCCAGTAACAGAAGGGTACAGGTGCCCCTGGTTGACCAGCACTCTTGGTGTCCCCGGCAGGCTCCACGTCAGCTACTCAAGGGCCCCTCACACCGAGCTGATGTCCTCCTTGTGAGACAAGCTAGGGTGACAGGCGGAACATCTCTGAAAAGGCTGAAGGGTTTCACCAAGCCCCAGGGCCTCCGTGGGTTCCTTTGCTGCTCTTTAGAACACATACTGGTTTTTGCCTAAAAATCAATAATGTGGTGGATTGGAGGGATTTTCTTTCTGTAGCTCAAGGTGGAAGGAGTTTATTTTGTCAGTTAACCAAATGCTGAGAGGAAATTAGAATACCGTTACTACCAAAGATTTTTTCTCAGTAAAGACTTCTATTTTGGTAACATGCTTATATTTTCACTCACGGGGACATGAGCTCCTTGGCACTTACTGTTGTAATAGCCTCTAAAACAAGCCTCCTGGGCCAGCTTCAGCTGGTGTGCTAACCAGCTGGGCAGGTCTCTCAGCACTGTAGTAGCCCCAAGTGTCTTTGCCCAAGCTGGAAGAGGCAACTCCCTACGCTCGCCTTAGGGCAAGGCTGGGGGCAAGGCTGTGGTCGGCAGCTGGGGTCTGAGGCATGGCCTTCGAAGGTTTTCACTGTTTGCTAAAATCATGAGACCTGATGCTTCTCTTTTCTCTTGTGCGGTGAAGTGGTTTCCAATGATGTTTTGTATATAGCTATCATATCCAGAATTAGGTAATTACCAAAAATTCTTTTACAGAAACCATTTTTTTAAAAAAGAAAAAAAAACAAAAACAAAACAAAACTGAATGTACACACACCCATAGGAGACTGTGGCTGAGCATTTGTCAAAATAAATTTGAATACACAACGCTGGCCTCTTCTGAGTGTTCTTGTCCCAATTCGTTCCTGTCTTCAAGGTCCCTGATGAGCCCTGTGCTTGATCCTGCAGATTTGAAAATGACTGACTCGAGAACATTTATCTCCTTTGTGGAAGATGTGTGAATTGTTCTAGATGGTCCTGGGATGCCATCTCCCTGTGGTGTGTGCATGGACTGTGCAAGCGTTTGTGTGTGCCTCCCTCTGCACCTGTGTATGCATGTGTATACTCATGTTGCTCATGTGTGCCTGTGTGTGTTTGTGTCCACATGTGCGTGTCTGCATGCACACATGTATATGCATACCTGTGCATGCACACGTATGGATATGTATTTTTATGCCTCGTAAGTGCATTGTGCACTATTGTTACACTTGCTTCCACATGCACATTTCCATATGTGAGTATGTTTGTGCACACTACACATAGGCATGCATGTGTTTACATTCACTTGTGTATGTACACGTGTACATCGTGCATTCACGTGTCTGTGTGCAGATGTGCTTGTGTGTCTGTGTGTGTGGACATGGGCACTGGATCCCTCTAGGCATGAGACTGTGCTTCAGGGAAGAGTACAGTCACCCCTAAGCCACCTGTCCCACAGCCTCACATCTAGGGCATCATCTACAACCCAGCGCACTGGAACCAACTTCATACGTTGTCCCGAAATCCCATGAGGAACAGCATTATGGAGCCAGTGTTTTCGTGTGGGCAAGTGGGGACATTTATTTTGAAATGTTGCCCATATTCACCATAATTTCATAAAACAAAAATCATTTTCTGACACCCGAAATGCCAGTAAAGCAGTCAGCCCCTTAGCTGTAGCCACAAGCTTGGCCTGGAGTCTACAGCCACTTGGCCCTGGAACCTCCCCAGAGCAGCAGCGGCCTCTGGCACTCCCTAGTGCTGGCACTTGCACACACACCCTGTAGAAAACTGCAGCTCCTATCCATGGCTCAAGAGCTGTTCGGGTTGGGCAGGTGGCTTGCACACCTTTAATCCCAGCACTCAGGAGGCAGAGGCAGGTGTGTCTATGTGGATTCAAGGTCATCCAGAGCTACATAGTGAGACCCTGTCTAAAAAAGAGAGAGAGAGAAAAAACTGTCTAAAGCCCTGGAACACTTTCTTCTCATGTAGAGGGTCCAGAAAAGACATACCTGGGGTCAAAATTGCAGGACCCCTCCTCTGAAGCCCACAGAGAGGACATTTCCAGGGTCAGAATTGCAGGACCCCTCCTCTGAAGCTCATGAGGGTGCAGGGTGAAGGTTTAGAGCTTCACTTCATGAGATCTCCTAACAGAGCCCCCTGCAGGACTGAAGAAGCCTTTGCCGGGACAGAGTGGACATGCCCCATCCCTCCAGATGCCCCTACAGAGGGTGTCAAATGCTGATCAGAAGATGAACCCCACAACCCTATAATCCCACTTGGAAGTAAGAGATGCTGGCAGCTTCATAAACAGGGCTGAGGCTTTCCTAGGTTACTACAAAGGGTACAAGCAGTGAGAGCCCAGACACATGAAGGTCTGGAGGGAGGTTGGGCAGGAAGAGCATGTGCAAAGGCCCTGAGGTGGCAGTATACCTGATGAGTTCTGAGATGGAGTGGCAAGGAGATGGCAAGATAGTGGGTAGGACTCTCTGGCTTCATGGAGACTGAACATGGTGGCCTGGGCTGGAGGGAGGGAGGAGATAGCACATCAGTGGGATTTGATTGACACTAGGAGTCATGCAATGTTTGAGGGGAAACTATCGAATGGGACACCAAAGAGAGGGCTGCAGGCAGGCATACACTAAGCCTGGCATGAGGTGGATGGAGAGTGGTTAATATCACCACAAAAGCCTGGGACCTGCTGACCAAAAAGTCAGACAGCTGGGGTGCTATTTTAGGTGAGACTGGAGCTGCTTAAAGAAGACTGCAGTCACCCAGCAAGCTGGCTGGAAGACCATCTCTTCGAACCAGAACTGGGCACGTAGCACTGGACATCTCTACCATTGCAGAGGCTTCATGGATGGAGCAAGGCAAGGAGAGTCCTAGGTCTGCAATGTCTTTCTGTTTGTTTCTTAAGATTCTCTTTTATTTTTAATTGCATGTATATGAACCGGTCTGAATGTGGGCATGTGCACCTTAGTGCAGATATCCTCAGAGACCAGAAGAAAGCATCTGGTTGCCTGGAGTTGGAGTTCTGAGCTATGGTGAACCTCCTGATGTGTGCGTGCTGTGGATTGATCTCGGGTCCTCTGGAAGAGCAGCAAGTGCTTGTAACCACCAAGCCATCTCTCCAGCCTCAAGTTCTGCAACTTGTACTAGGTACATAATGAGTCATGTCAGGCCACGGGGATGGTGTTTGTGGACCCTGCTGCTTCCAAAGGTGGCGCCTGTCATGAGTATAAGGCAGCTCCACTTGATCCACTCCACAAGCTCACTTCTTGCTCATTTTCAAAATTTCCTGCATAAAAGTCAGGGAAATCTGCATTTAAATGTCCAGATTTTCCCAGGCCTGGTGGTTCATGCCTGTAATCCTAGCACTCAGGTGGGACATGCTAGGTCTCTGAAGCAGAGCACTATGGTTTCTGTCCCTTTGTGTCCCCGACTAACCACCCTCTTTGCTGACCTCCATGCTGACTCTTAGCCAGGACAGGCACTACTTACCTCTTTCTGTTGGTGGCTGCTGCCCTCTGCTGGCAGCCTGGCGATCTGCATCCAGGGAGCATAAACCTAGATCCTGGGTGCAAATGATGCTGCAAACAGAAGCCACACATTTCCTGAAACTCTGTGGGCCATAAGTACCAAAGGAACCCTGAGAACTGAACTTCAGATTGGTCCACACACACACACCCAGTCCCCAAGGCCCAAGGCATAACCGTGCCTCGAGCTTTGACCTGGGCCCCTTCCTCTTCAGGGCTCTTTAGTTCCAACCCCTGAGATATAAAGCCCAGACGGGTCCTCTGAGGCAAGCCAGGTAGATCTCCTAACCTAGGGCCTCATCTCCATTGCATTACAGAGTTTTCTACCCAGCAGGCCTTCATGGCCTCTGTCCAGGGGCCAGGACTAAGCCTGGGTGTCAAGGGTTTGGGATTAAGATGTAGGTATCTAAACCAGGTGGTGGTGGCTGGCACATGCCTTTAATCCCAGTACTTGGGAGGCAGAGGCAGGTGGATCTCTGAGGTCAAGGCCAGCCTGGGCTACAGAATTAGTTTCAAGACAGCCAAGGCTACACAGAGAAACCCTGTTTTGAAAAACAAACAAACAAAAAGATACAGGCTCTAGTAGGAGGTTTCTGCCATGCTGCTCTTTCCCTACGATGGAGACAATACCCTTTAAAACACATGTGCGCGCGCACGCGCGCACACA
>CABHPH010158336.1:9961-54406 GCA_902168325.1 Peromyscus nudipes | reverse complement strand
TAGATATAAAGCAAAGGATAACCAGACAACAACCCACAGCTCCAGAGAAGTTAGCTAACAAGGAGAACCCTAAGAGCGACACATGGGATCACCCTGGGTAGGGGAAATAGATGATATCTCCATGAGCAAATTGGAGGGGCAATGGATGGTAGGGCATGGAAGATGAGAACATAAGGAATGGGATGGTTGAATTGGAACAGTGACAGAGTATAAGAGCAAGGAAAGAGATACCTTGATAGAGAGAGACATCAAGGGAACAAGGAGAAACAGGGTCCTAGGGAAGTTCCCAGGAATCCACAAGGATGACCCCCACCTTAGACTACTCGCAATACTGGAACTGGCCTACTCTGCTAATCAGATTGGTGATTCATCAGTTCATCCAGTAACTGATGGAAGCAGATGCAGAGATCCACAGCCAAGCACCAGGCAAAGCTCCAGGAGTCCATTTGAAGAGAGAGAAGAGGGAGTCTATGAGCAAGGGGCATCAAGATCATGATGGGGAAACAACCAAACCAAGCTAGTGGGAACTCATGAACCAATAGCTGTGGAGCCTCCATGGGACTGGACTAGGCCCTCTGCATAGGTGAGATAGTTGTTTAGCTTGACCTGCTTAAGGGGCCCCTGGCAATGAGATCAAGTCCATCCCTGCTGCATGAATGGAATTTTTGGAGCCCAGTGCTTATGGGGGGGACACCTTACACAGTCTTGGTTCATGGAGAGGGGCTTGGACCTGCCTCAACTGAATGTACCAGGCTCTGCTGACTCCCCATGGGAGACCTTGCTTGGAAGAGGTGGGAATGTGCGGTGGTTGGCGGGGAGGCTGGGGTGTGGGAGGAGGGAGGAGAGGGGCACCTGTGGTTGGTATATAAAATGAACAGATTTTTTTTTTCATTTTTCTTTATTAAGAAATTTTCTACTCACTTCACATACCACCCACAGATTTCCCCCATCCTCCATCCTCCCACCCCCCAGCCCTCTCTCTCAAGCCACCCCACATCCCCACATCTCCCAAATCAAGGTCTCTCATGGGGAGTCATCAGAGCCCAGCACACTGAGCCTAGGCAGGTCCAAGCCCCTTCCCACTGCACCAAGGCTGTGCAAGGCGTCACACCACAGGCACCGGATTCCCAGAAGCCTGCCCATGCACCAGGGACATGCTGTGGAATGTTCTGTATGTCAAATGTGTTGCTCTGATTGGTTAATAAATAAAACACTGATTGGCCAGTAGCCAAGTAGGAGGAAACATAGGCAGGACAAGGAGGAGGAGAATTCTGGGAAGTGGAAGGCTGAGTGGGGGAGACACTGCCAGCCACTGCAATGACAAGGAAGATGTAAGGTACCAGTAAGCCATGAGCCATGTGGCAAAGTATAGATTAATAGAAATGGGTTAATTTAAGATATAAGAACAGTTAACATGAAGCCTGAGCCATTAGGCCAAAGAGTTTAAATAATATAAGCGTCTGTGTGTTTATAAGTGGGCTGTCAGACTGCCAGGGCTTGGTGGGACCTGGAGAGAAAACTCTCTAGCTACAGGGACAGATCCTGATCCCCCTGCCTGGGTGTCCCCCAAACAGTTCGAGCCAAACAACCATCTTCTGTATCCAGAGGGCCTAGTCTAGTCCAATGGGGGTTCCACAGCCACCAGTCCACAGTTCATGGGCTTCTACTAGTGTGGCCGGTCATCTCTGCATGTTCTCCCATCATGATCTCAATGTCCCTCACCTGCAGTATCTCTCCTCCCTCTCATCAGTTGGATTCCCTGAGCTCAGCCTGGTGCCTGGCTGTGGATCTCTGCATGTGCCTCCATCAGTTACCGGACAAAGGCTCTATGATGACAGTTAGGTTTTTGCTAGACCAATCACCAGAGTAGACCAGTCCAGGCACCCTCTGGACCACTGCCAACAGACCAAGGTGGGGTCATCCTTGTGGATTCCTGAGAGCCTCCCTGGCACCCTGCCTCTTCCTATTCCCATGATGTCCTCATCTATCATGGTATCTCCCTCCCTGCCCTCCCACTCTGTCCCTGTTCCAGCTTGACCCTCCCATTTCCCTATGTTCTCATCCCCAACTCTTCGCCCTCTGCTACCCCCCCTACACCCAGTCTGCTCATGTAGATCTCATCCACTTCTCCTTCACAGGGTCATCCATGTGTCCCTCCTAGGGTCTTTCCCTGTTAGCTAGCCTCTTTGGAGTTGTGGGTTGCAGTCTGGCCATCCCTTCCCTCACATCTAGTATCCACTTATGATTGAGTATATACTATGCTTGTCCTTCTGAGTCTGGGTTACCTCATTCAAGATGATATTTTCTAGTTCTATCCATTTGCCTGCAAACCTCATGATGTCATTGTTTTTTTTTTTACTGCTGAGTAGTACTCCATTGTGTATTGTGCCACATTTTCTTTGTCCATTCTTCAGTTGAGGGGCATCTAGGTTGTTTCCAGGTTCTGGCTATTACAAATAGTGCTGCTATGAACATAGCTGAGTATGTGTCCTTGGGGTAAGATTGAGCATTCCTTGGGTATATGCCCAAGAGTGGTATAGCTGAGTCTTGAGGAAGACTTACTCCCAGGTTTCTAAGAAACCATCATACTGATTTCCAGAGTGCCTATACAAGTTTGCATTCCCACCAACAGTGGTGGAGCATTCCCCTTGCTCCACATCACCCTTTACAATAGCCACAAATAATACAAAATACCTTGGGGTAACTCTAACTAAGCAAGTGAAAGATCTATATGATAAGAACTTTAAGTCTCTGAAGAAAGAAATTGAAGAAGATATCAGAAAATGGAAAGATCTCCCATGCTCATGGATAGGTAGAATCAACATAGTAAAAATAGCAATCTTACCAAAAACAATCTACAGATTCAATGCAATCCTCATCAAAATCCTGACACAATTCTTCACAGACTTGGAAGGAACATACTTAACTTTATATGGAAAAACAAAAAAACCTAGGATATCTAAAAGAATCCTGTATAATAAAGCAACCTCTGGAGGCATCATGATCCCTGACCTCAAGCTCTACTATAGAACTATAATAATAAAAACAATTTGGTACTGGTATAAAAACCAACATACAGACCAATGGAATTGAATTGAAGACCCTGACATTAATCCGCACACCTATGAACATATGAATTTTTGACAAAGAAGCCAAAACTGTACCATGGAATAAAGAATTTATTAATTTATCCGGTAGGTGTATAGCAGCTACCTGGTGAAGAGAATGGACAAAATACTTGGATTCCAATTGAAATGTTAGACTTACGAAGATTTAAGGAAGCAATGGCATCTTATGGCATGCATATGTAAAGCAAATGTTAAACACCCAGTCAACTTGTAATAGGATTCTACCACAGGACGGGTGGGAGCTGGCACAGACTGTTCTTGAACCCAGACAAAATCTCCAGTGGAAAATATGGTTCAAGGAGGAGACTGAAAATATAGAAAAACAATGGAGGGATAAAGGAATACAAGTCTGCCAGGATCAGCTTATTGGAGAAGGCTAATATGCTCCAGTACAAACACAATGTTTATATGATGCCCAAACCCTAATTCTATGTTGAACAGCAGCCTTGAATGCATGGGACAGAGTTGAGGAACCAGGAAAAAAAACTGAGTCATTTACAAAGGTTATACAGGGCCCAAAAGAATCTTTCACAGATTTCTTACAAAGATTGACTTCAGCAGTACAGAGAATGGTCCCAAATTCAGAGGCTAGTCAGATAATAATTGAATCTTTGGCCTTTGAGAACACAAATGCAGCATGCAAAAGAATAATCAGGCCGTTAAAGGCAAGATCTGCACCCTTGAAAGATTGGATTAGAGACACGTTTAATGTTGAGGCTCATGACCATGATGATATGTGGGTAGGAGAAGCAATTTCAAAAGGTTTGAGAAATGTTAGATATTTTGGATGTGGAAAGCAAGGACATTTGTAAAGGGACTGTAAACTGGTCATTCCTAGAAATAATGTTTCTTCAAGGAACACTGGCAACAGAATGCCCCTTCCTTCTGGAGTATGCAGAAGGTGTGGTAAGGGAAAACACTGGACAAACGAGTGTAGATCAACAAGGGACAGACAGGGTAATCCTTTGCCTCAGGCTTCGGGAAACTCCCAGAGGGGCCTCAGGCAGGCCCCCCGCAGTAAATCCAGTTCAAACCTTTCCTGCAGTCATAGAGGAAACCCCTACTCAGAGCAATTAAATAACTAAATGCCTATTGGAATAAATCATGCTGGTCAGGATGATGAAACAGAGAGAATAGGAAATTCATGAAAAAACATAAAGAAAAATTTTTGGCAAACTTCTATTAATGAACAAAGACCAAAATTAACAATAAAAATAAATGGTGTTTTGTTGTCTGGTCTGGTAGACACAGGTGCGGACGTTACCATAATTGCACCAGAATTTTGGCATCCAACTTGGCCTCTTCAGGAGGTAAACGTTCAACTGTTAAGAACTGGGACATTATATCAAGTGAAACAGAGTGCAAGATGGCTAGAATGTATAGGTCCAGAAGGACAGAGAGGAAAATTAAAACTATATGTGGCTAACATAGTTATGAACCTGTGGGGTCAAGACTTGTTGCAACAATGGAATACTCAGATTAAAATCCCTCCAATCTCAGAAACAAATCATAAACTAGTACATGTTTCTGAGAGAAATATTAGAAGATATTCTAATGAGTGGTCACCAGCCATCCATGTTATAAAAAAAACAGGGCACAACAACTGATAATCCTCCAAAAACACCAACAGCTCTACCTTTAAAATGGTCAACAGACAAGTCTGTATGGGTTCAGCAATGGCCTTTAACAACAGAGAAACTCCAGGCTTTAGAAGAGCTGGTAGAAGAACAGTTAAATGCTCAGCATATTGAAGAATCATCCAGCCCTTGGAATTCTCCTGTATTTGTTATTAAAAAGAAATCTGGTAAATGGAGAATGGTAACAGACCTTAGAGCAATTAACAAAGTAATTCAGCCAATGGGCTCTCTACAATCTGGAATTCCTTTGCCTACTCTGTTACCAAAAGGATGGCCTCTCATAGTTATGGATTTAAAAGGGCAGAGCTGAAGGTGTCCTGGATGCCTGGAGCTGTTTAGCACAGCTCTGACGACTGGAACTGCAAAGAAGCAACCAACCCTGGAAGGGAAATTTTTCTGACTTCTCAGGAAAGTCAGGCCTGGAACTGCTTCAGCAGGGAAGGGTATCCTGACTGTTCAGGAAAGTCAGGGTACACCTGGTGTGACGGGGGATGGTCTCCCCACAGGATATAGCAATCCTGCTCCTTTCCTGGAGAGCCTCAACAGCTGAGCTTTGCTCAGCCTCCTCTTAAGGGGGCTTCCTAGTAGAGCTCTGCTTCTCCCACCTAAGATGTTGCTTCTTTTGCTTCACTCTGCAAAAGGGGAAACCCCTGCAGAAATGTAGCAATCTCCTCTGGCTCCAGAAAAAAGCATTACTTTTAAGCTCTCTCTTGCTATGTCCACTGAGGGACATCTCAGTGAAGATCTTTTGTTCAGCTCTCCCTTGCTTTGTCCACTGAGGGATGTCTCAGCAAGGATCTTGTCTATGCCAGTGAATGAAGATCCTCACACCCAAAACTTTTGAGAAAGAGATTTATTTGGGAAGGAGGAGTCCGGGAGAGTAGCTGCCTCTACCAAGGTGGAGAGAACAGCCTTTTTTCTAACTGACTAGGCAGGGCAGTTTACACAGGATGTTTTGGGGGTGGAGTCAACCAGTGATTGACTTGGAACCCAGGGTTCTACTATCCTGCTCTGTGATTGGTTGGTTTCACAAGTCAGTTGGCCCGGGGCAGAGATGGCTCTGATCTGACTGAGCCAAACTGTGTTTCTTTCTGCCCTGATCTGAGCCATCTTTCCCTAGTTCTGGGCTCCAGGGTCAGGGTGGTTTTTTTTTAAGCTAGCCCCTTTCCCTACACTAATGCTGATATATATATAATTTCATAAGAATCCTGGGATCCCAGCTTGCATTTACAAGAAGTCTCCAATCAATGTTTAGACATTGGAACCTTATCTCAAGTAAAACAATATAGAGTGGATTAAATGCACAGGGTCTTAACAATAGAAAAGGATATTAAAACCTTATGTGGCTGATATAGCCATGAATTTGTGTGGAAGAGATTTGTTACAATAATGGGGAGCCCAAATTAATATTCCTACAGTTTCAAAAACAGCTCATAAATTCATGCTTAAAATGGAATATATTCCTGGAAAGAGCATCAGAAAAAATTATAAGGGAAATTCACAGGCTATGCAGGTTATACAATAGTAAGACAGGACAGTTATTGTCTAATCAAATTTGGAGTAGGAACCACTGCCAATATCTCAACTGCTCTGCTTTCAAAATGGCTAAGAAGCCTGCATGGGTAGAGCAGTGGCCCTTAACTAAGGAAAAATTATAGGTGCTTGAACAACTAAAAAGAGTACAGTTGGACACTAAGCACATAGAGGAACCTACTAGTCCTTGGAATTCTCCTGTATTTGTAATAAAAAAGAAATCTGGAAAATGGAGAATATTGACTGATTTGAGAGATGTAAATAAGATAATTCAATCTATTGAATCTTTGCAGCATGGAATTCCTTTACCTTCTTTATTATTTAAAGATTGGCCTATTATAGTTACTGATTTACAAGATTGCTTCTTTACTGTTCCTTGACAAGAACAGAATAGGGAAAAATTTCCTTTTACAATTTCTACTTATAATAAAACTCAATCCATAAGGAGATATCACTGAAATGTCCCCAGGGTATGCTAAATAGCCCTACATTGTATCAATATTTTACAAATCAACCGCTGGAAGTGGAACATAAATTATTTCCTCAGTCTATTATTTATCATTATATGGATGATATTTTATTGATCGCTTCTGATACAGATATCATAGAAGAAATGTTTAATGTGGTACAGAAAATTTTACCCTGTTGGGGATAACAAATTTCTCCTGAAAAAATACAAAGAGGAGAGTCTCTTAGTTATTTAGGTTATAAATTACCAGAGAATTCAGCCACAAAAAGTACAGATTAGAAGAGATCAGTTGCAAACTCTTTTTTTCTTTTCATTTTTCTTTTTTAAGAAATTTTCTACTCACTCTACATACCACTCACAGATCCCCCCTCCTCCCTCCTCCTACTCTCCAACCCTCCCTCCTCTGCCACCCCACATCCCCACATCCCCCAAATCAAGGTCTCCCATGGGGAGTCAGCAGAGTCCAGCACACTGAGCCTAGGCAGGTCCAAGCTCCTTCCCACTGCACCAAGGTTATGCAAGGCATCACACCACAGACATCAGATTCCCAAAAGCCTGCCCATGCACCAGGGATGAATCCTGATCCCTCTGCCTGGATGCCCCCCAAACAGTTTGAGCCAAATTACCATCTTCCATATCCAGAGGGCCTAGTCCAGTCACATGGGGGCTCCACAGCCACTAGTCTACATTTCATGGGCTTCTACTAGTGTGGTTGGTCATCTCTGCACATATTCCCATCATGATCTCCCCACCTGCCGAATCCCTCCTCTCTCTCATCGATTGGATTCTCAGAGCTCAGCCTGGTGCCTGGCCATGGATCTCTGCATCTGCCTCCATCAGTTACTGAACAAAGGCTCTATCATGACAGTTAGGGTATTCACTAGACTAGTCACCAGTTAGACCAGTACAGGCACTCTCTGGACCACTGCTAGCACTCCAAGGTAGGGTCATCCTTGTGGATTCCTGAGAGCCTCTCCAGCACCTTGCCTCTTCCTATTCCCATGATGTCCTCATCTGTCATGGTATCTCCCTCCCTACCCTCCCACTCTGTCCCTGTTCCACAGTTGCAAATTCTTTATGATTTTCAAAAATCATTGGGTGATATTAATTGGCTGCATCCTGCCATTGGATTGTCTACTCAAGAATTAAGTAATTTGTTTCAAAATTTTCAAGATGACTCAAATTTAAACAGTCCAAGACAATTAACTGCTAAAAGCTAAAGCTTAAGTACAACAAAGCTACAAAATGCCTATGTGGATCAACTGGATTTCGCAAATAGGAGTATTTTGGTAATTTTACCTTCTACTCATTCCCCTACTAGACTTATTATGCAAAGGAAAGATAATATTTAGAATGGGTATTTTTAGCTCATAAACAGAGTAAAAAGTTAAAGACATATATAGAAAAAATTTCTGAGTTAGTTATAAAGGGAAGAATAAGACTTCATCAATTGGAATTGTAGTGTGCTAAACTAACTCTGAAATTGTGCAGTTGTGGGTGATTAATGATGACTGGCAGAGAGCTTGTAGTAATTTCTTAGGAGAAATTAATAATTATCCAAAAAGTAAGCAGCTACAAGTTATAAAAAGAACTGAATGGATTCTTCCCCACATAGTGAAGAGAGCATCTATTCCTTGGGCTCTTACATTTTATACTGATGCAAATAAATTGGAAATTGCTGCTTATAAAGCAGGAAACATCAGTAAAGTAAATCAAACTCCATATGTTTCAGTCCAAAAATCAGAGTTATATGACATTCTGATGGTTTTATTTGTAATATAACTACCGATTCTCAATATGCAGAAAGGGTTGTATTGCATATAGTAATTGCTGAACTTATTCCTGATAATTCAGAATTAACTTTATTATTTGTACAACAACAACAGACAATCTGAGAAAGGAATTGCCTACTTTATATTACCCACATCTAATCTCATACTGGATTGCCTGGCCTTTAGCAAAAGGAAATGAAGAAACTGGTCAATTATTGATAGGAAATATGTTGGAAGCTTCAGAATTTCATAAGAAACACCATGTTAATAGTAGGGGCTTAAAGAAAAATTTATATTACTTGGCAACAAGCTAAGAAAAGTATTAAAAAAACTGTCTTGCTTGTTTCTTGTATAAACAAGTTCTTTTACCTGTGGTAAGTAATCCTAAAGTTACACAAAGAAATGAAATTTTGCGAATGGATGTATTTCATTTAGCAGAATTTGGAAAATTAAAATATATTCATCATACCATTGATACATACTCTGGGTTTCAATGGGTATTGGCCTTAAGTTCTGATGTGAAGGCAATATGAAGGCCTAGACTTGACTTTGTAGACTCCATCTTAGGGAAGAGCCACCATCTTAGACCACCTGGTGACTGGTGGCTATATTTAGTTCCAGGAAGAAACTCAGGAATGTGCTGTGACAATGAAATTTGAAAGAATACCCTAGAAGCAGCCAATGAGCTTCAAATGTGGTTTTGTGCTGAAAGTCTAGACCAATAGTTTCAAAAACCACCCCATATCACTTCACCTAATCCCAAAGCACTGGGCAGCAGTACAGTTTCAAACACAACAATAAAAAGACCCTTGTGTGCTTGCATCAGAAACCGGCTCCTTGGTGGTCTCGGGAGGTTTTGTGACACAAAATTTGGTGCATCGGTCAGGAACCTCCAAGACCCCATGGACTCCATACTGGAGGGGCCCTGATTAGCCAGTAAGTGTCTCTAAGTGCCTGTTTGTCCTGCCTGTCTGTGTTTAGTTTTGTGCACACCTAAGTTGGTGATCGTGATTATAAGGGGCTGGAAGATGTTCCAGACCTTGGTAGTGGGGAGGAGTACTCCCACATGTGTTTGATTTAGGACAGAGAGCCTCAGATCTGGATGGTATTTATTGTAATACAGCAAGACAATGACCTAGGCAAAGGGCTTGGAATAGCTTCTGACTCCATGAGTCTTCACCCTTTGGGGGTTGAAAAACCTTTTTACAGGGGTAGCCTAGCACCACCCATATGTCAGATGTTTGCACTGAGATTCGTCACAATGGCAAAACTGCAGTTATGAAACAGCGTTGGGAAAGTTGAGAACCAGTGACTTGGAGAATGTTTCTTCTTACTCAAGGTCTATTCAGGCTTAAGAATGTATGTTTAGCCCCTTTGCCTTTGCTAAATTTGTTAAACTTAAGCTATTTGTATAAACTGAGTCATATACATGTTTTGTATTGATAGTTTGTTTTGGTTTCTTTACTGAACCTGTATTTGATACTAGAAGAGCCTTGATTCAAAATCATTGTTTTTAAGGCAACTTGTTATAGACTGTTAGAGATCATAAGTAAATAGTCAGTCATCTTATAAATAATCAAGTTCTTTAACTGTAGTCATGCTAAGTACTGATATAACTAATTACAGAGATAAGCTTTACTCAGTCCCTTGCATATGTTTTCAGGGTTGCGTTTACAACAATTAACTAGAAGTAAAGTTCGTCTATGTAGATATACCTGGACAGCTCTCACACTTCAGAAATCTGCAGAATATACATTTAAAATGTTGATCTAAAAGTTTATTATATCAGACAGACTCCCAGATCCTAGCATTGACCCAAGGTCTCCAAAGAAGATTATGTACAGGGCACCACAACGTCTCCACCTGGATTATGGCAATGCTGACCACAGAGCAAGATACTTTAATGCAACATCTACTGCAAGGACCTGGCCCGGACTGTGGACAAGCAGCAGGACACTGGAGAATTGATGGCACCCCTTTTGTCTAGACAAAGTAAGATCAGTCTTTCCCATGTTCCTTTCACAGGAAAAACCCTCCCTTACGCACCTGATGGCTGACGAAGGTGATACTGTTCTGACTGGTGCCTCCAACGCTATGGAGACCTGGGTATGGACTGGTCCCTGTCATTTATAGAATCAGAAGCTGGTTGGCCTGCACTCAGATATAATCTATCCTTCTAAGATCTCTGATAGTACTGATGGCTAAGCTAGCTACAACTTTGTCAGCTTGGCGGCATCAGACAACCAGATCCTCCCACAAGGCTGTAGCCCACTTGTTAGCTCATTTAAAAAAAGTATTCTAAGATATAAAAGTTTAAATAAGTCATAAAGGTTTAAGGATATAAGAACTTATAAGCTTTGAGAATCTCAGAAAATGATTTAAAATATAAACATAAATTGTAAAGACATAAATAAATGATTCAGATTATGAGAAATGTTTCAGATTGCTCTCCTCTTCTATGATATAAAAGTTCAGAGCTTAACACTTAATAGAGTTCTGATAAGCTGGTAGAGCAATGACCACTTACTGTTCAGTCACAAACTCAACATTTTAGATTTATTTTGTTGTCATCTAAATAGATCTAAATATAAACTTAAAAGTGCTTCTCATCAGGTCAAAAAGTCTCTGTCCAATTTATGCCTGGCTCACTGGACAGTAGGAAAAGGCACATGCTTTTAACCCAAGTCTGTAGTTCTTATTGGGACTTAAAGTTATGAGTCCACTTCTGCTGTTTTGCAGATACCCATTACCTGCTTTGTCTATGATATAGATTTCAGTACATATGGTAATACTAATGTATCTAAAACTTTTATATCATTTTGTAAGGTAATTTATATAGGCCTCAGAGGATTAAAAGAGTCATAATCCTTGGATACACTTCACAGAGGTCAGAAGGATCCCAGATAGTACTGCTTAAAATTTCCCTAATTGTCTATTCCTAAGGATGGTATTTTTTCTCTCTCCTGGTCTTGGGTCTTGGTCTCTCCTGCTCTTTCCAATTACTAAAAATATGGGCCTAAAACTTCCAAATAAGTTCATAAATTTTAACTTCTGATCCTAGTTTATATTTGTCTCAGCAGGTTTCCACTTGGCTAGCATACAACTCCAAGCTTCAGTTGCTGACTACACTGATCCAGACAACTATGAGCTCTGGACTTGCTAAAAGCTGACATGGACCAACCCAGCCAATGTGATTATTCCCTATCTCTACAGCTGGGTCAGATAACCACATGCTTCTGACAAATGCCCTATTGCCCAGCCTTTGACTAGCCTTTCATCTATTTTTGGGGCCCTGCCAACAATGACCTACTGCCAGCTCAAAGTAGTTCCAGAAGAGAATACATTGTCCCCTGTTCCCTGTTCAGAATAGGCTGAAATGCTGGATCAAAAGGAAAGTCCCTGGCATAGGGGCAAGATGACCAACTATAATGCCCATTGACATACCAGGAAAATAGGTTCAGAGTTGTCAATAGATAAATTTACTAACTGAAATGGTTCTGCAATAAGATAAGACACTTGATCTTCTTTGTACAGAACCAAAAAGGTATTATATAAGATTATAATCTGGTTATACTCAAAGATCAGAACTACAGGGACTTAAGAATGGCAATAGACACAGATATTGGTGCCTTAGAAAAATCTGTTAGCTAATGTTTCTTAGGTCCCAATACCCTTGAACCCCTGGACAGATAGGACTCATGATTGAGCCCTGTCATTGGTACTTATGAAGGGGTATTGTGAAGGCAATATGAAGGCATAGACTTCACTTTGCAGACTCCACCTTAGGGAAGGGCACAGTCTTAGACCACCTGGTGACTGGTGGCTGTACTCAGTTCCAGGAAGAACCCCAGGAATGTGCCATGACAAGAAAACTTGAACTGATATCCTAGAAGCAGCCAATTAACTTCAAATGTGGTTTTGCACTGGAAGTCTAGACTAATAGTTTCAAACACCACCCCATATCCATTTACCCAATTCCAAAACTCTAAGGCATGTAACTCCTGGCTGGGGGTTTTTCCCTTTAAAAACTCTCTTGCCTCTGAGCCTGCTACCACCTCCACATTTATCTCCATCTGTCAGGTGGCAGTCCAGTTTCAAACCTGACAATAAAAAGATCCTTGTGTGCTTGCATCAGAAACCAGCTCCTTGGTGGTCTCTGGGGGTTTCACAACATGGTTACAACACTAAAAAGGCTGATTCTGTAATTATACATTTATTAGAAACAATGGCTTTATTGGGCATACTGATACAAATTAAAACTAATAATGTCCTAGCTTATCTTTCCACTAAAATGAAACAATTTTTTGCATGTTACAACATAAACACATTACAGGGATACCATATAAACCTACAAGACAAGCAATTGTTGAAATATCTAACTGTACTCTAAAAGAGATGCTAGCTAGACAGAAGGGGGCTATGAGAACCCCCAGGGATAGACTGCATAATGTCTTACTAATCTTAAATTTTTAAAATGTTAATGAAACAGGGACAACTGTTGCTGAAAGGCCTTGGATCATAGAAAAAAACTACTGCATTAAATTAGTTGGTGTATTACAAGGATGCCCTGACATCTGTATGGAAAAAAGGGGAGTGTGACCATGGGGTTGGGGTTGTTTTTGTCTCCACAGGAGATAAAAAATTGTGGATCCCATCAAAATTTATAAAAATCTGGCATGGGCAAGAGAAATCTCCCAGATCCTACAGCTGCAGAGATGCCTTTGTGAAAGACTAGACACAGGAGGTCTTTGGAGCAAGCAACAAATTCTCCCACCTGAGGACAGTTTCAGAATTTGTGTGACAAAGGGAAGATGGTACTTTGTTTGATCTTTTAATACTTTAGGTGGTGACAGTGCAGGTAAAAGGGATGGATCAAAATTACTGGGGCTTCATTCCTAAGCACTCAATCAACTTAGCAGCAAGTTGTGGAGATATGAATATTCTTGTGGTGCTTAATGAATCTTCTTGGCTACCTGGTCCTTATGACAACTGAGGTCCTGCTGAGCCAATGGAGGAGGGTGGACTGATTAAGAGCTACACTGTGGGAGTACAAGGAAGTCTTATTTGTATGGGAAATGTAATTCAGTGTGTAAAGATAACCTTTCAAGTATGGCGATCCATAGTCAATACTACCCAAGATTATTGTAATAAGTTTCATACGCTTCATACATCTGGTTTTGAAGGACAAGAGACTAATGCTACTCATTCCATAAACCTACCATTCTGTGAGATGAGGATTACTAACAATGAATCTGACTGGGTACATTGGCAACAATGTAAGAGTGAGAAACCTTGAGTGGCAATTAATATCTCCCAAGGAGACATCATAGATTGGAGCTCTTATGGCTTCCCTCAAGGAAAGTATTCTCACTCAGAGTTAAGATGGAAATGGTGAGTTGCTGGCCAGCAGGGAAAACTCCTGCAGGAAGGCCCCCTGACCCAAACCTCCCATTGGACCCTGAAATTGACAAGACCCATGCCATACTACAATACCTATCTGCCCATGACCCAAGTAACTTCCTGAGACACGGAATCTGTCAGCTCTCATTGAACCAAGAGTGACTTTCTGAGACACAGAATCTGTCAGCTCTGACTGGATCAAGAGCCTTGATAAGACCAAGAATGGCTCCCTGAGCCAGAGAATCAGCTAGCTTGGATTGGACCATGAGCAGCTCCCTGACATACAGAATCTACCAGCTCCAATTAGACCAAGAGGTAAGAATGGATGCAGAGGGGCCCCCTGAGACACAGACAAAGCAAGCACAGAGTAGACCAACAGCAGCTCACTCAGGTACAGGCATCTCTTGGAGAAAAAGATGGGTAGACATTAGTGCAAAAATACATAAAACAACATAAAGAGCAATATGGCACCACCAGAACCTAGCACTTCTACAACAGAAAGACCTGAACATCACAATGTAGAAGCAGAAGAAAATGATCTTAAAAATAACTTCATGAAGATACTGGAGGCCTTTAAAGAGCAAATGAAAAATTCTCTTAAAGAAATTGAGGAAAAGAAAATCAAAAATTGAAAAATATCAATAAATCCCTTAAAGAAAGCCAAGAAAACCATGAAAGAGTAGTTAAACATTTGGAGGAAACAGTTCAAGACCTGAAAGTTGGTAAAAGTGCCATTTTTACTATATTAGTTCTACCTATCCATGAGCATGGAAGATCTTTCCATTTTCTGATATCTTCTTTGATTTCTTCCTTCAGAGACTTGAAGTTTTTATCGTACAGGCCTTTCACTTGCTTAGTTAGAGTTTCCCCAAGGTATTTTATATTATTTGTGGCTGTTGTAAAGGGTGATGTTTCTCTGATTTCTTTCTCAGCCCAATTTATCATTTGTATATAGGAGGGCTATTAATTTTTTTTTGGTTTTTTTTGAGACAGGGTTTCTCTGTGTAGCTTTGCGCCTTTCCTGGAACTCGCTTTGGAGACCAGGCTGGCCTCGAACTCACAGACATCCGCCTGGCTCTGCCTCCCAAGTGCTGGGATTAAAGGCGTGCGCCACCACCGCCCGGCTTAATTTTTTATTTTTATTTTATAATTAATTTAATTTTACATATCAGCCATGGATTTCCCTGTCCACCCTCCTCCCATCCCCCAGCCTTACCCCCCAAATCACCATCCATTCCCACCTCCTCCAAGGCAAGGTCTCCCCTGGGGAGTCAGCCCAGCCTGGTAGATTCAGTTGAGGCAGGTCCAGTCCCCTCCTCCCTGCACCAAGGCTGAGCAAAGTGTCTCAACATAGGCCCTAGGTTTCAAAAAGTCAGCTCATGCACCAAGGACAGGCCCCAGTCCAACTGCTTGGGGGCCTCCTAAACAGTTCAAGCTAATCAACTGTCTCACTTATCCAGAGAGCCTGGTCCAGTTCCATAGGGGCTCCTCAGCTATCGGTTCACAGTTCATGTGTTTCTGCTAGTTTGGTTATTTGTCCCTGTGCTTTTTGCAATCTTGGTCTCAATATCTCTCCCTCATATAATCCCTCCTCTCTCTCGCCGATTGGACTCCTGGAGCTCCACCTGGGGCTTGGCCGTGGATCTCTGCATCTGCTTCCATCAGTCACTGGATGAGAATTCTATCATGACAGTTAGGGTGTTCGGCCATCCAAACACCAGAGTAGGTCAGCTCAGGCACTCTCTCAACCACTGCCACTAGTCTTTAGTGGAGGTATCTTTGTGGGTTTCTGGGGACCTCTCTAGCACTCTGCTTCTTCCTATTCCCATGGGGTCTTCATTCATCATGGTATCTCTTTCCTTGTTCTCCCACTCTGTTCCTGATCCAGCTGGGACCTCCCCTTCGCCTAAGCTCTCTTTCCCCTGACCCTTGCCCTCCATTACCCCCCTCACCCCTGGTTTGCTCATGTAGATCTCATCCATTTCTCTGTAGTTGGGTGATCCCTGTGTCTTTCTTAGGGTCCTGTTTTCTAGGTAGCCTCCCTGGAGTTGTGAGTTCCAGTCTGGTTATCCTTTGCTTTATATCTAGTATCCACTTATGAGTGAGTGTATACCATGTTTGTCTTTCTGATTCTGAGTTATATCACTCAGGATGAAATTTTCTAGTTCCATCCATTTGCCTGCAAACCTCATGATGTCATTGTTTTTCTCTGCTGAGTAGTACTCCATTGTGTATATGTACCAGATTTTGTTTATCCATTCTTCAGTTGAAGGGCATCTAGGTTGTTTCCAGATTCTGGCTATTACAAATAGTGCTGCTATGAACATAGTTGAGCACGTGTCCTTGTGGAATGATTGAGCATTCCTTGGGTATATGCCCAAGAGTGGTATAGCTGAGTCTTGAGGGAGATTGATTCCCAAGTTTCTGAGAAACTGCATCACTGATTTCCAGAATGGCTGTACAAGTTTGCATTCCCACCAACAGTGGAGGAATGTTCTCCTTCCTCCACAACCTCTCCAACATAAGCTGTCTTCAGTGTTTTTGATCTTAGCCATTCTGACAGGTGTAAGATGGTATCTCAGAGTTGTTTTGATTTGCATTTCCCTGATGATTAGGGATGTTGAGCAATTCCTTAAATGTCTTTCAGCCATTTGAGCTTCTTCTGTTGAGAATTCTCTGTTTAGCTCTATAGCCCATGTTTTAATTGGACTGTTGGGCATTTTGATGTCTAATTTCTTGAGTTCTTTATATATTTTGGAGATCAGCCCTCTGTCAGATGTGGGGTTGGTGAAAATCTTTTTCCATTCTGTAGGCTGTCGTTTTGTTTAATTGACCATGTCCTTTACCCTACAAAAGCTTCTCAGTTTCAAGAGGTCCCATTTATTAATTGTTGCTCTCAGTGTCTGTGCTACTGATGTTACATTTAGGAAGTGATCTCCTGTGCCAATGCATTCAAGACTACTTCCTAATTTCTCTTCTATCAGGTTCAGTGTAACTGGATTTATGTTGAGATCACTGATCCACTTGGACTTAAGTTTTGTGCATGGTTACATATATGGATCTATTTATAGTCTTGTGCATGTTGACATCCAGTTATCCAGTTATGCCAGCACCATTTGTTGAAGATGCTTTCTTTTTTCATTGTACAGTTTTTGCTTCTTTGTCAAAAATTAGGCCTTCATACATATGTGGATTAATGTCAGGGTCTTCAGCTTGTTTCCATTGGTCCACATGTTGGTTTTTATACCAGTACCAAGCTGTTTTTATTACTGTAGCTCTATAGTAGAGCTTGAAGTCAGGGATAATGATGCTTCCAGAGGTTGTTTTATTGTACAGGATTCTTTTGGCTATCCTGGGTTTTTTGTTTTTCCATATGAAGTTGAATATTGTTCTTTCCAGGTCTGTGAAGAATAGTGTGGGATTTTGATGGGGATTCCATTGAATCTGTAGATTGCTTTTGGTAAGATTGTCATTTTTACTATGTTAGTCCTGCCTATCGATGAGCATGGGAGATCTTTCCATTTTCTGATATCTTCTTCAATTTCTTTCTTCAGGGACTTAGAGTTCTTGTCATACAGGTCCTTCGCTGGCTTAGTTAGAGTTACCCCAAGTTATTTTATATTATTTGTGGCTATAGTAAAGGATGATGTTTCTCCGATTTCTTTCTCAGGCTGTTTGCCATTTGTATATAGGAGGGATACTGATTTTTTTTTTGGTTTTTTTCGAGACAGGGTTTCTCTGTGTAGCTTTGCACCTTTCCTGGAACTCACTTGGTACCCCAGGTTGGCCTCGAACTCACAGAGATCCGCCTGCCTCTGCCTCCTGAATGCTCGGATTAAAGGCGTGCGCCACCACTGCCTGGCGGGATACTGATTTTTTGAGTTAATCTTGTATCCTACTACATTACCGAAGGTGTTTATGAACTGTAACATTTCCTTGGTCGAATTTTTGGGGTCACTTATACATACTATCATGTCATCTGCAAATAGGGAAAGTTTGATTTCTTCCTCTCCAATTTGTATCCCCTTGATCTCCTTATGCTGTCTTATTGCTCTGGCTAGAACTTCAAGTACTATATTGAATAAATATCATGAGAGTGGACAGTCTTGTCTTCTTCCTGATTTTTGTGGAATCGCTTTGAGTTTCTCTCCATTTATTTGGATTTTGGCTGTTGGCTTGCTTTAAATAGCCTTTATTATGTTTAGGTATGTTCCCTGCATTCCTGATCTCTCCAGGAACTTTATCATGAAGGGGTGTTGGATTTTGTCAAAGGCCTTTTCCGCATCTAATGAGATGATCATGTGGTTTCTTTCTTTCTTTCAGTTTTTCTATATGGTATATTACATTGATAGATTTTCATATGTTGATCCATCCTTACATCCCTGAGATCAAGCCTACTTGGTCATGATGAATAATTTTTTTGATATGTCCTGGGATTTGGTTAGCTAGTGTTTTATTGAGTATTTTTGCATCAATGTTCATGAGGGAGATTGGTCTATAATTCTCTTTCTTTCTTGCATCTTCTGTGGTTTGGGTATCAGTATAACTGTAGCCTCATAAAAAGAGTTTGGTAATGTTCCTTCTGTTTCTATTGTGTGGAATAATTTGAAGAGTATTGGTATTAGCTTTTCTTTGAAAATCTGGTGGAATTCTGCTCTCAAACCATCTGGTCCTGGGCTTTTTTCAGTTGGGAGATTTTAATGACTGTTTCTATTTCCTTAGGGGTTATTGTTACCTGATGATTCTCTGGATTTCCTCATTGTCTGTTGTTATGTCTCCCTTTTCATTTCTGATTTTGTTCTTTTGGATACTCTCTCTTTGCCTTTTGGTTATCCTGGATATGGGCTTGTCTATCTTCTTGATTTTCTTGAAAAACCATGTCTTTGCTTCATTGATTCTCTGTATTGTTCTCTTTGTTTCTATTTTATTGATTTCAGCTCTCAGTTTGATTATTTCCTGGTGTCTATTTCTCCTGGGTGAGTTTGCTTCTTTTTATTATAGAGCTTTCAGGTGTGCTGTTAAGTCACTAGTGTAAGCTTTCTTCATCTTCTTTATTTGGGCAGTTAGTGCTATGTATTTTCCTCTTAGCACTGCTTTCATAGTGTCCCATAGGTTTGGGTATGTTGTACATTCATTTTCATTGAATTCGAGGAAATCTTTTCTTTCTTTCTTTCTTTCTTCCTTGACCCATTTGTGATTCAATTGGCCATTATTCAGTTTCCATGAGATTGTAGGCTTTCTGTAATTTTTGTTGTTGAAATCTAACTTTAAGCTATGGTGGTCTGATAAGATACTGGAGGTTATTTCAATTTTTTCTATCTGTTGAGATTTGCTTTTTGACCAAACATGTGGTCAGTTTTAGAGAAGGTTCCATGGGGTGCTGAAAAGAAGGTATATTTTTTTTTAGGGTGGAATATTCTGTAGATATCTATTAAGTCCATTGAGTCATAATGTCTGTTAGTTCCCTTATTTCTCTGGTAAGTTTCTGTTTGATGGACCTGTCCATTGGTGATGGTGTGGTGTTGAAGTCTTCCACTCCTAGTGTGTGGGGTATTATGTATGATTTTAATCTTTAGTAATGTTTCTTTTACATATGTGTGTGCCCTTGTATTTGGGGCATAAATATTCAGAAGTGAGACTTCATCTTGTTGGATTTTCTCTGTGATAAATATGTAATTTCCTTTCCAATCTCTTTTGATTAATTTTAGTTTGAAGTCTATTTTGTTGGATATTAGGATATCTGCACCAGCTTGCTTCTTAAGTCCATTTGATTGGAAAGTCTTTTCCTAGTCTTTTACTCTGAGGTAGTGTCTGTCTTTGAAGTTGAGGTGTGTTTCCTGTATGCATCAGAAGGATGGATCTTGTTTTTGTGTCCATTCTGTTTCCTGTGACTTTTTATAGGTGAATTGAGACCATTCATATTAATGGATATTGATGACCCGTGATTGTTAATTATTATGTTTTGGTGGTAGTGTTGTGTGTTTTCCTTCTTTGGTATTTGTCGGTGTGGGACTATCTATTGTCTGTGTTTTCATGGGTGTATCTAATTTCCTTAGGTTTGATTTTCCTTCTAGTGCTTTCTGTAAGGCTGCATTTGTGGAAAGATGTTGTTTAAATCTGGTTTTATCATGGAATATTTTGTTTACTCTGTCTATGTTGATTGAGAGTTTTGCTGGGTATAATAGTCTAGGTTGGCATCCATGGACTCTTAGTGTGCAGGACCTTCTGGCTTTTAGAGTCTCCATTGAGAAGTCAGGTGTTATTCTTATGGGTCTGCCTTTATATGTTACTTGACCTTTTTCCTTTGCAGCTCTTAATATTTTTTCTTTATTCTATATGTTTAGTGGTTTGATTATTATGTGGCGTGGGGACTTTTTTTTTGGATCCAGTCAATTTGGTGTTCTGTAACCTTCTTGTATCTTTATAGGCATATCCTTCTTTAGGTTGGGAAAGTTTTCTTCTATGATTTTGTTGAATATATTTTCTGTTCCTTTGAGTTGGTATTCTTCTTCTTCTATCCCTATTATTCTTAGGTTTGGTCTTTTTCATGGTGTCCCAAATTTCCTGGACATTTTGTGTTATGACTTTGTTGGCTTTAGTGTTTTCTTTGACTGATGAATTTATTTCCTCTATCGTATCTTCAATGCCAGAGATCCTCTCTTCTATCTCTTGCATTCTGTTGGTTATGCTTGTATCTGTAGTTCCTATTCATTTACTCAGATTTTCCACTTCCATCATTCCCTCAGTTTGTGTCTTCTTCTCTGTCTCAATTTCAGTTTTCAAATCTTGAACTGTTTCCCTCACCTGTTTAATTGCTTTCTCTTGGTTTTCTTTAAGGGATTTACTGATTTCTTCCAATTTTTTGTTTTTTCCCCTTGATTTCTTTAAGGGAAATTTTCATTTCCTCTTTAAAGACCTCTATCATCTTCTTAAAGTCATTTTTAAGGTTGATTTCCTCTGTTTCTTCTGTGTTGGTATGTTCAGGTCTGGCTGATGTAGGTTCTGATGGAGCCATATTGGTTTTTATGTTGTTGACTGTATTTTTCTGCTGGCATCTACCTATCTCTTTCTCCACTTGGTGCAAGTGGTGTCTGTGTCTGAGGGAGCCTCTCTTGGTCTGATCGATACTCCTGGTCCAGTGGGAGCTCTTGGTCTAATTGGTGCTGATGGACTCTGTCTCAGTGTGCAGCTCCTAGTCCAATTGACACTGGTGGGCCCTGTGTTAGGGAGTAGCTGTACTCTTGAAGGGTGGGTAGGTTTGGGAGGGGTGGGGCTTCTGTGTTACAGGGTCTGGTGGAGGATGGTGGTAGTTCTACCTGTCTGCAGGCAGCCTGTCTACTGGCCTGTAACTGAGACTGCAGTGGGTGGTGGTGTGGGGGTGCAGGGTTGTGCCCCTGGGCCCAAACCCTGGAGACTGGGGTGTTCCAGTGTGAGGACAGAGACTGACCTCTTAATCCAATTGGCACTGTCAGGTTCTGTCGGGAGCCTTCTTTGTTACTTGAGTCAGGACCAGAGCCCATGTTCTGGATACCCTAAGCAGCCAGGCTCAGCCATTCATCCTTAATAAGCCAATTAAAATAGCCAAGTTAGTAGGTTACAATGAGCCCACCTTTAATGCCAGCATGCTAGAGGCAAGGTGGATAGATCTCTCTGATATTCTATGCCAGCCAGGTCTATAGAATGAGTTCCAGGCTAGCCAGGGATTCATAGTGAGACTCTCCTTTGAAATTAAAAATTAAAAAAGAAACTCAAAAGAATAATAATATTGTACAGGATTCTTTTGGCTATCCTGGGTTTTATGTTTTTCCATATGAAACAGCTTGGTACTGGCATAAAAACCGACATGTGGACCAATGGAATCAAATTGAAGACCCTGACATTAATCCGCACACCTATGAACACATAATTTTTGACAAAGAGGCCAAAACTGTACAATGGAAATAGAAAGCATCTTCAACAAATGGTGCTGGCATGACTGGATATCAACATGTAGAAGGCTGCAAATAGATCCACATCTATCACCATGCACAAAACTCAAGTCCAAGTGGATCAAGGACCTCAACATAAATCCAGCTACTCTGAACCTGCTAGAAGAAAAAGTGGGAAGTAGTCTTGAATGCATTGGCATAGGTGATCACTTCCTAAATATAACACCAGTAGCACAGACACTGAGAGCAACAATCAATCAATGGGACCTCTTGAAACTGAAGCTTTTGTAGAGCAAAGGATACGGTCAACAAGGCAAAGCGACAACCTACAGAATGGGAAAAGGTCTTCACCAACCCCACATCTGACAGAGGGCTGATATCCAGAATATATAAAGAACTCAAGAAATTAGACATCAAAATGCCCAACAGTCCAATTAAGAAATGGGCTATAGAACTAAACAGAGAATTCTCAACAGAGGAAACACAAATGGCTGAAAGACATTTAAGGAATTGCTCAACATCCCTAATTATCATGGAAATGCAAATCAAAACAACTCTGAGATACCACCTTACGCCTGTCAGAATGGCTAAGATCAAAAACACTGAAGACAGCTTATGCTGGAGAGGATGTGGAGCTCGGGGAACTCTCCTCCACTGCTGGTGGGAATGCAAGCTTGTACAGCCACTTTGGAAATCAATATGGCGCTTTCTTAGAAAATTGGGAATCAATCTCCCCCAAGATCCAGCTATACCACTCCTGGGCATATACCAAGGAATGCTCAATCATACCAGAAGAGCACTTGCTCAGCTATGTTCATATCAGCATTGTTTGTAATAGCCAGAACCTGGAAACAACCTAGATGCCCTTCAACTGAAGAATGGATAAATAAAATGTGGTACATATACACAATGGAATACTACTCAGCAGAGAAAAACAATGACATCATGAGGTTTGCAGGCAAATGGATGGAACTAGAAAAAAATCCTCCTGAGTGAGGTAACCCAGACTCAGAAAGACAAACATGGTATGTACCCACTCATAGGAGAATACTAGATGTGGAGCAAGGATGACTGGACTGCTACTCACATCACCAGAGAGGCTACCTGGAAAACAGGACCCCAAGAAAGACACGGGGTCACCCAATGATGGAGAAATGGATGAGATCTTCATGAACAGCCTGGTCATAAGTGGGGGAAATGAAGGGCGAGGGTCAAGGGAAAGAGAGCTTGGGGGAGTGGGAGACCCCAGATGGATCAACAACAGAGAGGGAGAACAAGGAATAGGAGACCATGATGAATGAGGACCACATGAGAATAGGAAGAAGCAAGGTGCTAGAGAGACCCACAGAAATCCACAAAGATACCCCCACAGTGGACTGCTGGCAATGGTCGAGAGACAGCCCGAACTGACCCACTCTGGTGAGGGGATGGCCAAACACCCTAATTGTCATGCTAGAAACTCCATCTAATGACTGAGGGATCTGGAAGCAGAGATCCACGGCTAGGCCCTGGGCGGAACTCTGGGAGTCCAATTAGCGAGAAAGAGGAGGGTCTATATGAGCGAGAATTGTTGAGACCAGGGTTGGATAAAGCACAGGGACAAATAGCCAAACGAATGGAAACACGTGAACTATGAACCAGTGGCTGAGGGGCCCCCAACTGGATCAGGCCCTCTGAATGGGTGAGACAGTTGATTGGCTTGAACTGTTTGGGAGGCATCCAGGCAGTGGGACCGGGTCCTGTGCTCATTGCATGAGTTGGCGGTTTGAAACCTGGGGCTTATGCAGGGTCGCTTGCCTCGGCCTAGGAGGAGGGGACTGGCCCTGCCTGGACTGAGTCTACCAGGTTGATCTCAGTCCTCAGGGGAGGCTTTGCCCTGGAGGAGGTGGGAATTGGGGGGTAGGTTGGGGGGAAGGGGAGGGGGGCGGGAGGAGGGAGAACAAGGGAATCCGTGGCTGATATGTGGAACTGAATGGTATTGTAAAATAAAATAAAAAAGAATAATAATAATGCAAATAATTGTGAAAATCAGAAATATGAGATTTATTCAATGTGGCTAATTTAGAACAGTGACAAATATCCTGTAATCTCCCTAGTCCATCCTTGGGGTCCTAACAAGTTTAGACAGAATGCAAGAGATACACACAACTAAGCAATACAACCAAGGTGTAATGTGTTTTCCCCAATCCTCACCCCCTCCCCCATTCTCAGCTCCTGTCTCTCCTGCAATATGGTCAGATAAGGAGCAAATATTTCTTCAGTAGAAGACATTCTCATCAGTCTTTTCCCACAATGAGATTACCAGGGAAATGAAAACTTCATAAGGTTCACTATTTCACTAGTTGTTAGCCAAAGGAGAGATACAAGTGTTTCTTGGCAGACTACAGGGATGACAGACTGAGGACTGAGGAGTATTAAGGTCCAAGTGGGGACCACCAGGTTGGGGGCTGCAGGGTGCTGCCACTGGCAGCTATGGCGTAGTTGCCAGAAACAAGGAAAGAGTGGAAGACCTGGTGGGGGTTGACCCAGCAGAGCTGCCTGGATACAGAGAACACAGTAGTAGCCAGGCTGTCTTCAGGCACACACTCTGAGCCATGCCCTCTGGCCTTTCAATCTAGCTTTCACTCCCAAAAGTCCCTCCCTAACAGTTTCCCCAGTCTCTACAGCTCTTTGTAAATGTCTAATTGACCCAGGTTTAGAGTGACTTCTGTTTAAGTCTCAGGTTCCCCTGACAACCTTGATGCCATCTGAATTCACCATCACTCAGGGCTTACTCCTCACTGAATTTTGCAGGTAGTATGGAAGCAGAATACCCTTCCTTTCAGAGAAGCTGTTCTTTGTACCTGCAATTTCATTCTCTTTCCTTATAGGAGCTGTAAACTCCAGCAGGAGTACACCTGACCCATGTGCCTGTGGGCTCCCGTTGCTGCTCATTTACCTCCTCCTATTGCACACTTGAGACTAAGATACAGGTCATCTCTCAGTTATTCACACTTCTATGCATGTAAGAGGAACAAAAGTTTGCATGTTTCCTATCACAGTGGCCTCAGTGAGCAGACAGGACTTGGATCCTAAGATGTGCTTTATTCAGAAGTCTGATAATCTAAGAAGATGATAGTCTGACAGACTAAGAATTCATTGTAAGTATTGGCCATCAGATAAACTCAGTCTTGTAGCTCTGGTCAGGTTGTCAGTTACTTTTTAAAGACTTGTATTGTCACTATCTATTCTTATCATTCTTTGTACTCTTTTCTCACTTTGTGGAGGTCTGGGCTTAGAAACTTCTTGAAAGACCAAGTATAAGTTAGTTTCTGATTCTGTCAACCTTGTGTTTCTTCTGGGTTACCAGGGCTGAGGTAAAGATGAACTCCAGAACAAGCCAGCCATTCACAACTTTCTGCTATTAATGACATGTATGTGGGCTTGAATAGATGGATGAATGCTTAAGAGCATTGGCTCCTCTTCCACAAGGCCTGACTTTTATTCTCAGGAAACACAAGACATCTCACTGTCATTTGGAACTTCAGTCACATGGGATTTGATGCTCTCTTCTAGCCTCCACTGGCACCTGGCATGCATGTGGTGTACACACTGGCAAAACACCCATACACTTAAATTAATTTTATAATTTTGAAATTATAACACATATGTGAAAAGCTCTTCTTATACTATAGAGTCACACATATATAATCTATAAAAATACATGATCATGATCATACCTATCTATATATGTATATCTTCCTTTTAAAAAAAGTATTGGTGTTTATCTGGATATATATATTGATACCATTTGCATACCTGGTGCTCATGATGACCCAAAGGTCTGGAATTACAGGTAGCTCTGAGCTATCTTATATGGGTGCTAGGAACTAAACTTGGATACCTAACAGAAGCAGAACTACTGAGCCAACTCCTCATTTCCAAATATATCATTATAATGCAGAACATGAAAATAACCTATTTATTCCTTCTGTCTTCTATCACTTGAAGGTAATGAAAATCCCTGCTACATAGTTATCAAAGGATTCAATGATTTTCTATCTCTCTGTGAATGGACTTTCTATAGTGCTTCTTATTGTCATTGGTAACACAGTTCTTTTGATGTGAGTGAAGACAAAGAAAAGTTCAGTTGAGTAGAGATGAGTCCAGATTATATCTTGAAAAATTCTATAATTTGACATATGCTTTTTGTTTGTATTTTTTGAGACAGGATTTCTCTACATAGCAATGGCTCTCCTGGAACTTACTGTGTGAACCAGACCATCCTCAAATTCAGAGAGATATGTCTGCCCCAGTCTCCCAAGTGCTGAGATTACAGGCGTGCACCACTACACACAGCTGAAATGTTTTAAAAAATGACCTGTCTTTGAATCGGAGAATGAAAGGATAATATGAGATTTAAACGGGAACCATCATTATTTTGGTGAACTGCAACACTTCTTGGAATTCTATGATGTTATAGTTTCAACTGGTAAATTGTTTCATATGTTTTCAGTATGTTCATTTTTTTTGCTTTGTTAGTTCATCTTTTTAATTTTTTAACTGTGTGTTTGTGTGAACACCTGTGTCATGGTGTGCATGTCGCAGTCAGAGGACAACTTACAGGTGTTCATTCTTTCCTTCCTCAGTGTCAGTTCTAGGGATTAAACCCACATCGTCAAGCTTGGCAGCAAATGCCTTAAACCAGTGAGTGACCTTGCTGGCTCTTATTTGGGTTTAAAAAATACTTCTGTATGTCTTGTATTTCTGAGAAAATATTATGAACAGTCATCAGTCCTCAAAATAACACAATTCAAAGAAGATTGCACTATAAGATCATTTCATTTGAAAATAGGATATATTATTCAAATCGTCCTGTGTTCCTCTATGCTGTGATGACAGTATGTTTACAATTTGAAAAGAAGACAATATTTCACTGATGTAATGTCCCCACTAATCTTATTAAGCACCAGTGAGATGGCTCAGTGGGAAATGCCTGTAACATGCAGGTTGGCAACCTGACCTTGATCATGAGAATCCATGTATAGAAAGCAGAAAGACGGCCCAACAAAGTTGTCATCCTGTCTCTAAATATCTGCTATGGTCCACAAATCCAAAATCACATGACACACACAAAAGAAATGCTTGCTAAAAAAGAAATCTCATTGCTGTTACATTATTTGGCATCTTTAGATAATTCCTTATGGGGCAGTGTTGCTCTCCAGCAACAAAGTCCCGCCAGTCTCCAGCTTCCAAGTCCCGCCAGTCCCTGGTTCCCTGACTGAACCCATTCATAAAATAAACACACAGACGCTTACATTATTTAAACTGCTTGGCCATTAGCTCAGGCCTATCATTGTCTAGCTCTTATTCTTATATTTAGCCCATTTCTATTAATCTCTACTTTGCCACGTGGCTTGTGGCCTACTGGTACTTTACATCTTTCTTCTCCTCTAGGCGGCTCCAGCCAGTCTCCCCTTTCACCTTCCTGTTTCCTCTCTTCTCTTCTCTGTTAGTCCTGCCTATAGGGCAGTACTTCAAGATAGTTCTGAATGGGTAATTGAAACATGAAGCAGCATGGAATGTCAACTAATATAAACATATCCATAGTACATTATGATATGTTATGTGATATACAATTGATTGCTGATTACTCTATTACATCTCTACCATAAATAAAATGCTGTTTTGGATATACACATGAGGTATTTAGTATTTATCATGTACTATTCTCTTAAGCATTTTAATATTAACATTATTAAAACACGATGAAAGAGGAAACGTTGGGAATGTCTATTCAAGTACTCAGGAGGCTGACTGACACATGAGGATTGTGACGTCAAATGTACCTCTTGCTGTGGAATAATCCTTTTGTACACTGTAAAGACTTGTCACTTGGATTGGTTTATTAAAAGCTGATTGACCAATAGCAGAACAGGATAAAGTTAGGCAGGAGAGCCAAACTGAGAAGGCTGGGGGGGGGGAGAAGGGTGGAGTCACAGGAGAGAGGAGTTGCCAGCAGACACAGAGAGAAGCAAGATGGGCTTTTCTCAGCAAAAGGCACCAGGCCACGTGGCAAAGCATAGATGAGAAACATGGGTTAATTTAAATGTAAGAGTTAGCTAACGACAAGCTTGAGGTATTGGCTCTGTGTTTGTAAATGATATTAAGTCCCTGTGTCAGTTATTTGGGAAGCGGCTGCTGGAATACAGAGAAACCCTGCCTATAAATGGCACCCACCATCTGGCGTAGATACACATAAGACCTGAGAAAGCTTAAAAAAGTTCTAAACACACAAAATGAAGTCACACTTGGCTTTCTTGTCTCATGTCTCTCATGCTGGCCACAGCACAGAGCTGCATCTCCCAGCAGCTGCCGGCGCTCCACGAGCTAAGCCGCATGGCAGGTACCTGCAGTGTGCCACATGGGAGGAAGTGGGAAGTAGTCTTGAATGCATTGGCACAGGAGACCACTTCCTAAATATAGCACCAGTAGCACAGAAACTGGAAGCAACAATTAATAAATGGGACCTCTTGGAACTGAGAAGCTTCTGTACAGCAAATGACACAGTAAGTAAGACAAAGTGACAGCCTAGAGAATGGGAAAAGATTTCCACCAACTTCACATCTGACAGAGGGCTGATCTCCAAAATTATAAAGAATTCAAAAAACTAGAAATCAAAATAACAAAGAATCCAATTAAAAATTGGGCTATAGAGCTAAACAGAGAATTCTCAAAGGAAGAATTTCAAATGGCTGAAAGACATTTAAGGAATTGCTCAACATCCTTAGTAATCAGGGAGCTACAAATCAAAACAACTCTGAGATACTATCTTACACCTGTCAGAATGGCTAAGATCAAAAACACTGAAGACAGCTTATGTTAGAGAGAATGTAGAGCAAGGGGAACATTCCTCCACTGTTGGTGGGAGTGCAAACTTGTACAGCCACTTTGGAAATTGGTATGGCAGTTTTCCAGAAAATTTAGAATCAATCTACCTCAAGACCCAGCTATACCACTCTTGGGCATATACCCAAGGAATTCTTTATCATAACAAAAGCACACATGCTCAACTATGTTCATAGCACCATTATTCATAATAGCCAGAACCTGGAAACAACCTAGATGCCTCTTGACTGAAGAGTGGATTAAGAAAATGTGGTACATAAACACAATGGAGTACTACTCAGCAGAGAAAAACAATGACATCATGAGGTTTGCAGGCAAATGGATGGAACTAGAAAATATCATCCTGAGTGAGGTAACCCAGACTCAGAAGAACAAACATGGTATGTACCCACTCATAATTGAATACTAAGAGTAAAGTAAAGGATAATCCACAACAACTCACAACTCCAGAGAAGCTAGCTAACAGGGAAGCCCCAAAGAGGGATGCATGGATTCCCCTGGGAAGGGGAAATAGATGATATCTCCATGACTAAACTGAGAATAAGGGCTGGACAAAAGAGGGTAGGGTATAGGGTATGAGATCATAAGGGAACAGATGGTCGAGCTGAAACAGGGATGGAATGGGAAAGCAATGAAAGAGACACCATGATGGAGGGAGATATCATGGGGCTAGAGAGAAACCCGGTGCTAGGGAAGCTGCCAGAAATCCCCAAGAATGACCCCACTTGGACCACTAGAAATAGTGGAGAGGGTGCCTGAATTGACCTGGCTTAACCCAGTGATCAGATCATTGAACACCCTAGCTGTTACCACAGAGCTTCTCTCCAATGAGTGATGGAGGGAGATGCAGAGATCCACAGACAAACACCTGGCAGAACTCCAGGAGTCCAGTCAAAGAGAGAGAAGAGGGATTCTATGAGCAAGTGCATCAGGATCATGATGGGGAAACCTGCAGAGATGATCAAACCAAACTAGTGGGAACTAATGAAAGTTGGGTCAGTATCTGTGGAGCCTGTATGTGAGTGGACTAGGCCTTCTGCATGGCGAGACAGTTGTGTAGCTTAATCTTCTTGGGAGACGCCCTGGTGGTAGGATCAGAATCCATCCATGGTGCATAAGCAGGCTTTTTAGAGCCCACTACCTCGTGCAGCCTTGAGCAGGAGGAAGGGCTTGGACTTGCCTCTACTAAATATGCCTCCCCATGGGAGGCCTTGCCTTCTTGTGGGAGGGAGTGGGTTGTGGGTTGGGAGGGGGAAGCTGGGGTGCATGAAGAGGGAAGAGGGGGATTTTTGGTGTGTAAAATGAATGAAAAAATTGTCTTAAAAAACAAAATAAAATAAAAGCAAAAAAAGATCAAGGATCACATGAAGTTACTGGGGATTCTGCATATAGGGTCAATGTGGAGCACTTCATGGGCACACAGGGGACACTGTGGATCGTAGTAGAAATAATGGCCCATATTTCTGTATGAGCTCCCATTGTCGTGGCCTCTTCACAACCATTTCACCTCACATCTTAGTCTGGATATTCTGATGACATCCACTTACATGATTGAAAATGCTGTTTACACATGGATTGCTGGCACAGGTCTGGTCCTGAATATTTTCAGGAGAATCTCAACTTTGTGACATTAATGGTATGTACATGAATACCATCATGACACATGGCACAGAATATAATTTTCACAGCACGTTTTCCACATGCAGAGCCCCAGGCCTGAAGACTTCTGATTATTCTAGGGAGAGTAATACAGGTTAGAAAATAAGTGGGGGATAAGATTGTCCCCCCAGCAAGAAACAGGAATAAAATAAATACATACGCTTGTGTGCTTTTGTGGCATGTGATGATATATCAGTGTACTCATACCCCTACACACTTCTCAGCCTTGCAGCTGGGCAATATGGATAAGAAAAATTTGTATTATATAATGTCATCTTGGTCCTGAATCTTCCTCTCTTCTTGTGTCATTTGACTGAAACCAAAGGATTTTGGAGAATAAATTAGAATGAAGAAATGGATGAAAATTGTCTCCTAGTCATTCTCCTGGTCCCCAATCTCAGAGAGAAATATGATATTAATAAACTTCTGAATGAGTTGTAAGTGCCTTGTTTCTTTCTTCATTTCCCCTTGGATATTTTCTTTAATAATTAATGTGAGGTTGAGATCACAAAGGCAGATGCTACATATTCTTTTAGACACCAGAATTTATTTCATATTTTACTGGATTCTACTTTCCCACTTTTAAATGAATGAGACAATATTGCCTTCTTTTTGACTACTGTTTTACATGCTAGAATATGAGAAAGATAGCGCTCTCTACATAGTTTCACAATAGGTATTCTTCCTTCTGACAGTTGCCACCTTGTGGGCCTAGTGATTCACCTTAGAAATATATTTGAAACCACAGTTAAGAATTGAGTATTGAGAGAATTCAGATACATCTCTCTCTTATTGTTTTCTAATGTTTCTTCCATCAACATTTATTTCCTAACACATGTTCAAAAGGGAAAGTGATACCCTCCCATTGAGCAGACTTCACATAGCTATTTACTAACTCTTACAAATATGGCTTTATCCACTTAATCGCGTTGTATGAACCATGCCTTCTGGAGTTGTGAGTACAAAGTAAGTGAACCCCCAACTGTGATATTTTTGTGCTACTCCATTCTATTATTTCTTTGCTACATATGCACAGCTATAGATTTGGGATTTTATCAAGTTCAAGTATTTGCTCTATATTTTAGATAAGAAAAATTCGTATTTGAAATATTGTTTTCAGTTCTGAAAAATAATGTAAATGGACACAAGGCAAAGCTCACATGATCATCTTAAAAGATGCAGAAAAAACCTTTGATAAAATCAAACATGGTTTCATGATAAAAGTCCTACAGCACAGTACTAGAGGAAACACGCCTCAACAGAGTGGAGGTTTCAATGACAAACCCACAGGCAGCATCAAGTTAAGTAAAGAAAAATTTGAAGCAATCCCAATCAAATTTGAAATCTATCAGTACTATCCACTACCTCAGTCCTTTTCAATGTTGTACTTGACACATTAGCTGGAACCATAAAGCTTTATAAGGAAACTAAAGACAAATAGGAAAAGAAAAAAAAATCAAACTATCCCTATTCGTCAAGCATATGATATCATACATAAGATTTCCAAATATTCTACCAGAAAACCTACAGAAATGATCAACAATTTCAGCAAAATATCAGGACACAGAATCAATTTACAAAACTCAATAGCTATTCTATACACCGCCAACAAGATCATGGAGATGCTGTCATCCAGAATAGTTTGAAGAAGACAGAATAACTGTGTAGAAGCTTTTAAGTTTCATGTTGGTGTGTGCATCAAATATTGTTTATTCTCCAAGCTACTGCATTCTTGTTCAAAAGGTCCTTGTCTGTAATTATAGCTTGAAATTCATTCCTTATATTTTCGTCTAGAAATCTCCAAAAGTATTTTGGACATTCTGTTGTTGTTCTGTTTGCATTTAAAAGAGAAGAATTAATTCATATGTTTATATTTCTTATTTACTATCAGAAGATTTTTATTCAAAAATATTTTTATTGGATGCGATGTAAAAGTTCATCTCCCTTTCTTACACTCCTCAAAAGTTACTTGTTATTACTTTGTAAACTTTTAAATATTTTGTTGTTTACTATTTTATGTATTTTATTCATTTCTTAAAATGAATAAATTTACAGTTGAAAAGGAGACATTACAATATATGTTAATGAAATCCAATGAGTGATTTGGGAATACTTTGAAAGAATATTTTACAACTGGAAAATCAAGAAAAAACAGTATTATACTGAAATTATATACTTATATATCATTTCAAGGCACATGTGAGATTTCAAAATTAATTTGGGAAGTAGAGTCCCACATACCCCCAAATACAAGGACATTGCTATTTGTTACTATTCAGAACTTGATATAAGAACCTATTGTTGATGGTATTGGCATAAAAACAGACAGATGGATCAATGGAATTGAATCAAAGACCCAGACATAAACCCACACACCTATGAACACTTGATTTTTGACAAAGAAGCCAAAATTGTACAATAAAAAGAAAGCATCTTCAACAAATGGTGCTGGCATAACTGGATGTTGGCATGCAGAAGATTGCAAATAGACCTATATCTACCATCCTACACCAAATGGATCAAAGACCTCAACATAAAGCCAGTTATACTAAACCTGATGAAAGAGAAAGTAGGGAACAGCATTGGTACAGGAGACAGCTTCCTGAATAGAATAGACACTGAGAACAGACACTGAGATTGACAATTAATAAATGAGACCTCATCAAAATGAAAAGCTGTAAGGCAAAGGACACTGTCAATAGGACAAAGCAGCAGCCTACAGAACCTGAAAAGATCTTCACCAACACACATATGACAGAAGGCTGATTTGTAAAATATATAAAAACTCAAGACACTAGACATAACAAACCAAGTAATTCAATTAAAAATTGGAGTACTGACCTAAATTCTCAACAGAAGAATCTCAAATGACAGAGAAAAACTGAAAGAAATGTTTATCATCCTTAGCCATTAGGGAAATACAAATTACAATGACTCTGAGATACCATCTTACATCTGTCAGAATGGCTAAGATCAAAAACACAAATGACAGTGTATGTTGGAGAGGATATGGAGCAAGGGGAACACTCCTCCACAGCTGGTGGGAGTTGCAAACTTGTACACTCACTTCGGAAGTCAGTGTGGTGATTTCTCAGAAAACTGTGAGTCAATCTACCTCAAGACCCAGTGATACCACTGTTGGGCATATGCCCAAAGGAAGCTCAATCATACCACAAGGACACTTGTTCAATTATGTTCATTCAAAGCAGCTTTATTCATAATAGCTAGAACCTAGAAACAACCTAGATGCCCACAACCAAAGAATGGATAAAGAAAATGTACATTTACACAAAAAGAATATTACTCAGCTGTTAAAAACAATGATATCAGAAATTTGAAGGCAAATGGATGGAACTAGAAAAAAATCATCCTGAATGAGGTAACCCTGTAGAAGTAACCAACCGTCTTATTGAATAAGAAACACAGAGCCGATTCAGAGAAGAAAGCCAAGAGGTCAGAGCTAAGAGCCTTACCCTTCCTGCTCCAGCGATCCTCTACAGCCAAGAGAGACCTACTTCCTGTGTGTTTGTCTTAAAATAGACTTTCTGTTCTGCCTTCTCATTGGTTGTAAACCCAACCACATGACCGTCTTGTCACTGCCTGTCTGTAGGTCACTCCAGGTCTTCTATGGTTGGTATTGAGATTAAAGGCGTGTGTCTCCAATGCTGGCTGTATCCTTGACCACACAGAGATCTACCTAGTTCTGCCTACCAAGTGCTGGGATTAAAGGCATGTACCACCAACGCCCAGCTTTTGCTATGGCTCTAATAGCTCTGACCCCGGGCAACTTTATTTATTAACATACAAATCACATTTCAGTACAAATAAAATATCACTATATAACCCAGTCTCAGAAAAATATATATGTTATGTACTCACTCATAAGTGGATATTAACTGTAAAGGATAACCATGCTGTAATCCACAGACCCAGAGAGGCTAAGTAACAAGGAGGGCCCAAGGGAGGACACATGAATCTCCCTGGAAGGGAGAAATAGAGGAGATCTCCTGGTTGGACTGGGGGCAGGTGGGCATAGGAACTTGAGGGATCAGGTTGGGGTTTGGGCAGAGGGGAACAGTGTTGAGAGAGATGACTGGAAAGGAGAAGCTTTATGGAGTCAGGTAGAAGCCTGATATAAGGGAAACTTCAATGAGTCTATAAGGATGGCCCAAGCTAAGACTCCTGGCATCAGTGGATGCATAGCTTGAACTGGACATGACCTATGATTGGATTGGTGACTACCCTGGTTGTCATCGGAGAATCTTCATCCAGTGACTGTTGGAGGCAGATTCAGAGACCCATGGCCAGACAATGGGCCACACTTGGAGGAGAAGTGGGAGGGATTGTAGGAACCAGGAAGATCAGGGACATCACAGGAAAAGCCATGGAAACCACTAGCCTGGCTCATGGTATCTCACAGAGTCTGAACTAACAACTAGGAAGCTTGTATGGGACTGACCTAGGCCCTCTGCATATATGTGACAGTTGTGTAGCTTGGTCTATATGTAAGACTCTTGGCTGGCAATGGGAGCAGAGGCTGTCCTTGGTGCTTTGACTTGCTCTTAGGAACCTATTCCTTGTGCTGGATTGTCTTGCCCAGCCTGGATACAGGGGGAGGTGCTTGGTTTTACAGCAGCTTGATATGCCATGATTTTCTGAAGCCTGTGTGAGGTCTGTCCCTTTCTGAATAATTACAGAGGAGGGGTGGATTGAAGTGCAGTGGAGTGGGAGGCAGTAGGAGGAGAGGAGGGAGGGGAGGCTGCAATCAGGATGTAAAATGAATAAATTAAGTCCCATCTGGCCCCGAGCTCTCATCTGGACCAGAGGTGAGTGCCTGGGGTCAGATCCAGAGAGGCCTGCCCCTAGGTCCCACCCCTGGGCACCAGCCACTCTGAGGAAGATCTGCCCAACTTGGCCCCAGGTTCTGGCCATTGGCCGAGCCCCACAGGAAGGTTCCCATTTTCCAAGACTCCTGGCAGACCATGCAATCTCCATGCCCTGCCCCCACACCCATCTGCCTAAGACCCCAGCCACTTCCTGAGATGTAGAGACCAGCCCCCAGCTCCCATCCTGCCTGGAGTCCCTATCTGGACCAGAGCTCTCATCTGGCAAGAACTCCCATCTGGACCAGAGACCCCTGCCACTTCCTGAGACTTAAAGACCAGCCCCAAGCTCCCATTCCCCCTGGAGCTCCCAGCTGGACAAGAGGTCAGTGCCTGGGGTCATACTCAGAGAGGCCTGCCCCTAAGTCCTATCCCTGGGCACCAGCCATTCCAGGGAAGACCTGCCCAACTTGGTCCCAGGTTCTGGCAATTGGGCAGGCCCCGCAGGAAGAATCCCCTTTTCCAAGACCCCAGGGAAACCTTGCAATCTCCACGCCCTGCCCCCACACCCATCCGCCCGAGACCCCAGCCACTTCCTGAGACTTAGAGACCAGCCCCCAGCTCCCATCCCACCCTGAGAACCCATCTGGACCAGAGCTGAGTGCCTGGGGTCATACCCTGGGAGGCCTGCCCCTAGGTCCCATTCCTGGGCACCAGCCATTCCAGGGAAGACCTGCCCAACTTGGCCCCAGGTTCTGGCAATTGGGTGGGACCCCCCTCCTCCAAAGGTTCCCCTTCTCCAAGATTACCCCACCCCCACAGACCCTGCAATCTCCATGCCTTGGCCCCACACCCATCCACAGGAGACCCCAACCACTGCCTGAGATTCAGAGACCAGCCCCCAGCTCCCATCCAGCCCAGAGCTTCCATCTGGACCAGAGAGAGGCTTCCTGAATCTGTCAGCTCTTTCTGGACCAAGAGCACTGATAAGACCAAGAACGAATCCATGAGGAGATGGGCAGACAAGGCAGAAGTACATATAACAAAATAAAGAGCAATACAGCATCACCAGAACCTAGCCCTCCTCCAACAGCTAGACCTGAACCTCACAAAATGGAAGAAGCAGAAGAAAGCAACATTATGAATAACATCATGAAGATGATAGAGGCTTATAAAGAAGAAATCAAAAATGAAATGGAGGAAAAGACAAACAAAAAATGGGAAGAATGCTGTAAAAAACTAGAGGAAAGGACAAATAAAGCAGAAGAAAACAATAAATCCCTGAAAGAAAACCATGAAAAAGCAATGAAACAGGTGAGGGAAACAGTCCAAGACCTGAAAAGGGAAATAGAAAAAATGAAGAAGACACAAACAGAGGGAATGCTGGAAATAGAAAGTCTGAGTAAATGAACAGGAAACACAGATGCAAGCATAACCAACAGAATGCAAGAGATGGAAGAGAGGATCTCTGGCGTTGAACATACGGTAGAAGAAATAGATTCATCAGTCAAAGAAAACACTAAAGCCAACAAAGTCATGATCCAAATTGTCCAAGAATTTTGGGACACCATGAAAAGACCAAACCTGTGAATAATAGGGATAGAGGAAGGAGAAGAATACCAACTCAAAGGCACTGAAAATATATTCAACAAGATCATAGAAGAAAACTGTGGTGAGCCGGGCGTTGGTGGCGCACACCTTTAATCCCAGCACTCGGGAGGCAGAGCCAGGCGGATCTCTGTGAGTTCGAGGCCAGCCTGGGCTACCAAGTGAGTTCTAGGAAAGGCACAAAGCTACACAGAGAAACCCTCTCGCGAAAAAAAAAAAAAAAAAAAAAAAAAAAAAAAAAAGAAAAGAAAACTGTGGTGGTATTGTGTTCCCCAAAATATTATATACCTTAATAAACTTATCTGGGGTCACAGACAGAACAGGCCACAATATTAAACCGAGGTTAGGCAGTGGTAGCACACGCCTTTAATCCTAACATTCCAGAGACAGAAATCCCTCTGGATCTCTGTGAATTCAAGGCCACATTGGAAACGGCCAGGCACGGTGACCCACACCTTTAATCCCAGAGAGTGGTGGTAGAAAGCAGAAAGGTGTATAAGGCGTGAGGACCAGAAACTAGAAGCATTTGGCCTGGAGAAACATTTGGCCTGGTTAAGCTTTCAGGCTTCTAGCAGCACAGTTCAGCTGAGACCCATTCAAGATGAGGACTCAGAGACCTCCAGTCTGAGGAAACAGCGAGGTGAGGTAGCTGTGGCTTATTCTGTCTCTCTGACCTTCCAGTGTTCACCCCAATACCTGGCTCAGGTTTGATTTTATTAATAAGACTGTTTAAGATTCATGCTACAGAAAACTTTCCCAACTTAAAGAAGGTAATGCCTATGAAGATACAAGAAGCCTATAAAACACCAAACAGACTAGACCCCCACAAAAAGTCCCCTCACCACATAATAATTAAACAACTAAACCTACAGAATAAAGAAAGAATATTAAGAGCAGCAAAGGAAAAAGGCCAAGTGACTTATAAAGGCAAACCCATCAGAATAACACCCGATTTCTCAATGGAGACTTTGAAAGCCAGAAGAACATGGACAGATGTAATGCAGACACTAAGAGACCATGGATGCCAGCCTAGACTAATATACCCAGCAAAACTTTCAATCATCATAGATGGAGTGAACAAGACATTCCAAGACAAAGCCAGATTTAAACAATACTTATCCACAAACCCAGCCCTACAGAAAGCACTAGAAAGAAAATTCCAACCTAAGGAAGTCAGATACACCCTCAAAAACACAGGCAATAGATAACCCCACAGCAGTAAACCCCAAAGAAGAGAAGTACACACACACTTCCACCAAAAGATAACAGGAACTAACAATCACTGGTCATTAATATCCCTCAATATCAATGGAATAATTCACCTATAAAAAGACACAGACTAACAGAATGGATACAAAAGCAAGACCCATCTTTCTGCTGGATACAAGAAACACATCTCAAATTCAAAGATAGACACTACCTCAGAATAAAAGGCTGGGAAAAGACTTTCCAATCAAATGGTCTTGAGAAGCAAGCTGGTATAGCCATCCTAATATCCAGCAAAATAGACTTCAAACTAAAATCAATCAAAAGAGATCAAGAAGGCATTACATACTCATCACAGGAAAGATCCACCAAGATGAAGTTTCAGTTCTGAACATTTATGCCCCAAACACAAGGGCACCCATGTTGATGTAACGGTCTTGTTAAATAAGAAACACAGAGCCAATGCAGAGATGAAAGCCCAAGAGGTCAGAGCTAAGAGCTAAAAACCTTACCCTTCACTGCTGCAGCTGTCCTCTTCAGCCAAGAGACCTACTTCCTGTGTGTTTGTCTTTATATAGACTTTCTCTTCTGCCTTCTCATTGGTTGTAAACCCAACCACATGACCTCCTCATCACTGCCCATCTATACAGACCTCCAGGTCTTCTATGGTTGGTATTGAGATTAAAGGCGTGTGTCTCCATGCTGGCTGTATCCTTGAACACACAGAGATCTGCCTAGCTCTGCCTTCTAAGTGCTGGGATTAAAGGCGTGGACCACCACCACCCAGCTTCTGCTATGGCTTGCTATTAGCCCTGAACCCCAGGCAACTTTATTTAGTAACATACAAATAAAATCACATTTCAGTACAAATAAAGCACCCACATATGTAAAAGAAACATTACTAAAGCTTAAATCACACATAAAACTCCAGACATTAATAATGGGAGACTTCAACACCCCATTTTCACCACTGGACAGATCTCCCAAATCGAAACTTAACAGAGAAATAAAGGACTTAACTGATGTTATGACTCAAATGGACTCAATCGATATCTACAGAACCTTCCATCCTAACAAAAAAGAATATACCTTCTTCTCAGCACCCCATGGAACCTTCTCTATAATTGACCACATACTTGGCCAAAAAGCAAATCTCAACAGATACAAAACAATTGGAATAACCTCCTGCGTTCTATCAGACCACCATGGTATAAAGTTAGATTTCAACAACAACAAAAACTACAGAAAACCTACAATCTCATGGAAACTGAATAATGCTCAACTGAATCACCAATGGGTTAAGGAAGAAATAAAGAAAGATATTAAAGACTTCCTAGAGATCAATGAAAATGAATGTACCACATACCCAAACCTATGGGACACTATGAAAGCAGTGCTAAGAGGAAAATTCATAGCACTAAATGCCCACATAAAGAAGTTGGAGAAATCTCACACTAGTGACTTAACAGCACACCTGAAAGTTCTAGAACAAGAAGAAGTAAAGTCTCCCAGGAAGAATAGACACCAGGAAATTATCAAATTGAGAGCTGAAATCAATAAAATAGAAACAAAGAGAACAATACAAAGAATCAATGAAACAAAGAGTTGGTTCTTTGAGAAAATCAACAAGATAGACAAGCCCTTATCCAAACTAACCAAAAGACACAGAGAGAGCATCCAAATTAACAAAATCAGAAATGAAAAGGGAGACATAACAACAGACAATGAGGAAATCCAGAGACTCATCAGGGCATACTTCAAAAACCTCTATTCCACAAAACTGGAAAATCTAAAAGAAATGGATAATTTTCTGGATAGGTACCACATACCTAAGTTCAATCAAGATGAGATAAACTATTTAAATAGTCCAATGTAGCAGGAATCTTAAAGAGTCTTATTAATAAAATCAAACCCAAGTCATGTATTGGGGTGAACACTGGAAGGTCAGAGAGACAGAACAAGTCACAGCTAACCTCACCAGGCCAACTTCTCAGCTGATCTTGTTTCCTCAGACTAGAAGCCTCTGTGTCCTCATATCCAAATGGCTCTCAGCTGAACTGTGCTGCTAGAAGCCTGAAAGCTTAACCAGCCAAATGCTTCTAGTTTCTGGTCCTCATGCCTTATATACCTTTCTGCTTTCTACCACCACTCCCTGGGATTAAAGGCTCGCTTTCTGGCGATTAAAGGCATGTGTCACCATGCCTGCCTGTATCCTTGAACACATGGATTTCTGCCTCTGGAATGCTAGGATTAAAGGCGTGTTCTACCACTGCCTAACTTCTATGTTTAACATTGTGGCTGTTCTGTCTCTGACCCTAGATAAGTTTATTAGGGTGCACAATATTTTGGGGAACACAATACCACCACAGTCCAATAACCCCTAAGGAAATAGAATCAGTCATGAAAAGTCTCCCAACCAAAAAAAGCCCAGGACCAGATGGTTTCAATGCAGAATTCTACCAGATCTTCAAAGAAGAGTTAATACCAATACTCTTTAAATTGTTCCACACAATAAAAGCAGAAGGAACATTACCAAACTCCTTCTATGGGGCTACAATTACCCTGATTCCTAAACCAAACAAAGATGCAACAAAGAGAACTCCAGACCAATCTCCCTCATGAACATTGATGCAAAAATACTTAATAATGGTCTCTTATTTCTTGCTCTCTCTCTCTGTTCTTGATCCAGTTGGGATCTCCCACTCCCCTAAGCTCTCTTTCCCTCGAACCTTGCCCTTCATTACCCCCACTCATGTCCAGGTTGTTCATGAAGATCTCATCCATTTCTCTGTCATTGGGCGATCCCAGTGTCTTTCTTAGTGTCCTGTTTTCTAGGTAGCCTCCCCAGAGTTGTGAGTAGCAGTCTAGTCATCCTTGCTCCACATCTAGTATCCACCTATGGGTGAGTACATACCATGTTTGTCCTTCTGAGTCTGGGTTACCTCACTCAGGAGGATTTTTTCTAGATCCATCCATTTGCCTGCAAACCTCATGATGTCATTGTTTTTTTCTGCTGAGTAGTACTCCATTGTGTATATGTACCACATTTCATTTATCCATTCTTCAGTTGAAGGGCATCTAGGTTGTTTCCAGGTTCTGGCTATTACAAACAATGCTGATATGAACATAGCTGAGCAAGTGCCCTTGTGGTATGATTGGGCATTCCTTGTGTATATGCCCAAGAGTGGTATAGCTGGATCTTGGGGGAGATTGATTCCCAATTTTCTAAGAAAGCACCATATTGATTTCCAAAGTGGTTATACAAGCTTGCATTCCCACCAGCAGTGGAGGAGAGTTCCCCTTGCTCCACATCCTCTCCAGCATAAGCTGTCTTCAGTGTTTTTGATCTTAGCCATTCTGACAGGTGTAAGGTGGTATCTCAGAGTTGTTTTGATTTGCATTTCCCTGATGATTAGGGATGAAGACCACATGAAAATAGGAAGAAGGAAAGTGCTAGAGAGGTCCACAGAAATCTACAAAGATACCTCCACAATAGACCACTGGCAATGGTTAAGAGAAAGCCCGAACTGACCTACACTGGTGATAGGATGGCCAAACACCCTAATTGTCATGCTAGAAATCTCATCCAATAACTGAGGGAACCAGATGCAGAGATCCATGGCCAGGCCCCAGGTGGAGCACCAGGAGTCCAATTGGTGAGAAAGAGGAGGGTTTGTATGAGCGAGAATTGTTGAGACCAAGATGGGAAAAAAGCACAGGGATAAATAGCCAAATGAATGGAAACACATGAACTGTGAACCAATAGCTGAGGAGCCCCCAACTGGATCAGGCCCTCTGGATAAGTGAGACAGTTGATTAGCTTGGACTGTTTGGGAGGCATCCAGGCAGTGGGACCAGGACTGTCCTCAGTGCATGAGCTGGCTGTTTGGAACCTGGGGCCTATGCAGGGACACTTTGCTCAGCCTGGGAGGAGGGGACTGGACCTGCCTGGACTCAATCTACCAGGTTGAACTCAATCCCCAGGGGAGTCCTTGCTCTGGAGGAGATGGGAATGGGGGGTGAACTGGAAGGAGGGTGGGGCGGCGGGAGGGGGGAGGACAGGGGAATCCAGTGGCTGATATGTAAAATTAAATTAAATTATAAAATAAAAAAATGAATAAATTAATTAATAAAAAAGAACCTATTGCTAAAGGCATTACATGTGAGTTATAGAACATGGAGAAATGAAGTTTATACTGACCTGGAAGTAGAGATGAAATTCTAAACATCTTAGTAAATAAGAAACACAGAGCCAAATACAGAGGTAAATAGCCAAAGAGATCAGGGAGTCACGACTACCTTATCTTACCACCTCGGTGCTACTTCCCCAGAGAGAGCTTCTAAGGCCTGACTTGACTTTTTATTGCCTTTCTCTTCTGCCTTCTCATTGGTTCTAAACCCATCCACGTGACTTCCTCGTCACTGCCTGTCTATACAGACCTTCAGGTCTCTGTGGTTGGTACTGGGATTAAAGGTTTGTGTCTCCATGCTTGGTTGTGTCCTTGACCACACAGAGACTCTGCCTGCCATGTGATTGGATTAAGGGCATGTGCTACCACCACCTAACTCTGCTTATGGCTCACTATGACCTCTGATCTCCAGGCAAACTTTATTTATTAACATACAAATAAAACCACATTTCAGCACGAATAAAATATCACCACATGGAAGCTCCATCCCTATTGGCTAACATTCATAGTGCTGGAAGGGGCTATGCACAGTACCAGGAGATAAAGGTAGTCACCAGTCTTTCACAGCTGGTAACTCTCTGAGCTCCAATAATGATTGGCCTGGTCAAGTAAGTGCAAAAATATGGCACGAATATTGTGGGAGGAGCCATACACGATTGGACTTGAGGTCCTCTCCACAAGGTAGAACACATTCTTGGCCACATTCATGTGGAGAACCTACTTCTGTTACTGAAATGGAAATAGTATTTAGATAAGCCCAAATGTTGCTTTAGCACTGACCACTCTACAACCTCTGATTCTATGCATGCTGACCAATTGTGGATCTCTGTTTTACTAGAGTGTGCTGTAAAAAGAAGCTTCTGTGATGAGGGTTGAGCAATACACTTATTTGCTATACTTTTCCAGTGTTAATGATTCTACCTAGCATACTGTCAATAGACTCTTGCCTGTACACTGTATCACTGTGTTTATAAATTTCTGTATTTAGTGTGATATGTTGATGTGTATGCAACAAACTGGATTTGATAGGTAACTACTCATCTGAGGAGCAACTGAATCAGAATATCTGTGACTGAGCAAAGGAATTCTCTCTCTCTCTCTCTCTCTCTCTCTCTCTCTCTCTCACACACACACACACACACAGACACACACACACAGACACACACACTACTTTTGCACAATTAGGACATTACACATAACTTTTTGAATGTAGGATGCTTCCAAAAGTTCACATGTTCAATTGATCATGCTCTTTGTAGCATTTGCCGATGCTGCACCTCTTCATATATCACACATGCTGGGAGGATGAACGCATTGGCAATAGCCCTCCAAGTAAATAATGGAATACCAGTTTTTCCTACTATTTTCTGTTTTTTCTTAGACATGAGACAAATGCTGCCCTTCCCCCTCAACACATACTCCCACCATGATCTAAATTGCTGACATTGCCAAGTCACACAGCAGAATTATGCACTGGTATGTTCTGTATAATAGGTATTTTATGTAGTAAACATGGAAAAGTCAAAGTCAATATTATAAACCTACCCAGATAAATACTGGATTAATAAGATAACATGAAATAATAAGAACAAAAGGTTAAATACATCTTAACAATCAAAGGAATATTTGTCAGAGATAAAGCAATTATTACCACAAATCACATATTAGTCAAGATTATTAGCCTCAAATAGAAACCTAGTGTGACCATACAATTCAGAAATATAAAGGAGGCTGCCAGGTATGATAAAAGTCAGCTGTGAATGAAAGTTACCCATCAGTTTACAGGTTTTATGAGAACCAACACATGCTATACAGATAGATTGACTATGTATTCAGCTGTTATTAGCTGATGGCTTCAGAGGATGCGAACTGTTATGCATGAAAGTAACATGAGCTAGGTATGCAATGCAACCAATTTATTATTCATTTCATGGGAATCCCAAGATCATGGAGCAAGAACATTTATTTTATGATAAGAGAGTCCTGAATGGAGGGCTGGTGAGATGGCTCAGCAGTTAAGAATACTGACTGCTTTTCCAGAAGTCTTGAGTTCAACTCCCAGCAACTACATGGTGGCTCACAACCATCTATAGCAGGATCTGATGACCTCTTCTGTAATAAAAGTGGATGTGCAGATAGAGCATTCATATTCATAAAATAAATAAATAAATAAATAAATAAATAAATAAATAAATAAATAAATA
>CABHPH010158335.1:16883-36511 GCA_902168325.1 Peromyscus nudipes | reverse complement strand
CCCCCCCCCACCTAGAATATCTTTCAGTAACCCACAACTAGATCTTGAAAATTTTACTTAAGAGAATAATTGGGAATCCCTTGGCAATTAAAATGTTTAAAAACTGCTGGTAGAAAAGGGAATCGCTTCCGAAGGACAATCATTTTTGGTGGCTCTAGGAATCAAATCCAGGACTTGGCCTTTGCTAAACAAGTGCTCTTCATGGAGCTACATCTCCAGTCTTTCTGTTGTTGAAAAAAAATATATCATTTCACAAAATACAGACAAAGTTTGGGTGGCTAGCTTAAAGCACTCCCCAAATTTCCAAAGTGTTGCTGATACTGTCAAGTCACAGTGCAGCTGAGATTTCAGGGCTGACCTCGCTGTCCTATAATATGAGCCTGTTTCCGCACAGGGTTTTGAATTATCCTCATCATCTAATATTCATGCTATAAAAACTCTGCAAAATGCTATTTCCTAAATAAATGTCAAGAGTCTAGGTGGCATTCAGTGAGTGATTCCAAGAAGAGTGCAAACAGTGTTTCCTTAATTAAAAGCAAGCAAAAATGATAGTTAATGAAATGTCATCATGTAAAAGGGAATGAGTAGGAGAAAGAAAGAGCTCCAGGGGAGACCGTGTCAGAGAACGGGGTGCAATTCTGAGATGAGCCCACATGGGAGGCTGGGAGAGACTGCCCTAACTGCTATAGGGCCAGGTCCAACAATGCCCACGTGCTAAAATAGGAGTCAACACTGACTCCACAGAGGAAAGACCTGAAGTACACATCCATCCACCCACCCCTCCCTTCTCCCCTCCCTCCCTCTCTCCTTATTTCCCTAGTGAGACAAGATCTCACTCTGGGGGCCAAGTTGGCCTGGAAGTCTTGATCCTCCTACGCCCAGTTGCTGGAATTATAGGTATGTGGCGCCATGTTCAGTGTTAGCACCCTTTTAAAGCAAAGCAAACCATAGTAAATTACTGGGAGTCTATGCTATTCTTACTAAAATAATAGCAAACGGCACTGGGCCACTATGTTTTCTGTGCTGAAGAATTTCTAATCATGTTACTGAACATCATTTCACTGGATGAAGTTTGTGAAGGGGGGCAATACAGCACACCAAATCATTTTTGTTTTGATTTTTTTTTTTTTGCCAGAAATTGGTGTTTTGTGTTTCCTCCAAAGCATCAATCCACATCAGAAGAAAATTTGAGACATTGCTGAGGTTGTTTGGAGGACACTGCCTTCCTTCCCATTTTGAATCAGAACTGTTATTTCACGTGATGTAATGGGTGGGTAGGCAGTACCACAATCTTTTTACCATTCCAAAGCTCCCAAGCGCTAGCCAGAGCCACTGGGTCTCCATTACCATTGCTCTGTCTGTAACGGCCACCAGGTACTTCCACGGACAGGAGAAAGGCACATGATTTTGCATTAGCTTGTGTGATGATGCTGGCAGGAGTGAAGGTATTCTAAAGCAAGTGACACCTTGCCCTTGGCTTTGGCTCCCAGACTATTGAAACAATGGTCCCTAAGGAATTAGAATTTCCCTAAAAGTTTCATGCTGAGAAATGGATAATGCGGAAATCTCCTGCCAGTCAGAAGAGAGACTATGTTCTGGAAAGAGATTTCATCCAGTTCTGACTGCTGCTCAGGCTGCTTTGCAAGACAGACCAAAGCTGAGACCCCGATGGGTCGGTGATGGGCAGGACCACACCTTGATCAGCACTTAATGGCTGTACATACCCCTCTAGCCTTTGATTTAAACCCAAATCCCAGGTCAGGATCCTGAGATTGACTTGCTGGTGGTGGGAGAGCCACTGGACTTCTTTGCTTCTCTGCAAAGTGTGGTTGCATTGAATAAATTCCCTTCCTCTGATTTTCACTATTGTCTTTCACCTCCTGAGGCTGAGCCTAGCTTGTTAGGGTTGCCTAGGCCCGGACCCTAACAGCTCTAACAGTAAGACACGATTCTCCCTCCAGGCCTAAACTTGCTCTGAGCCACGTGACTGGAATACCACCTGCCCACCTTGGGTATACTGCCGGCTGGAGATTCCCTTTGTTGATAGTCTGTGCCCTTTGTGCCTCATTCCATATCATCACTCAGGATATTTCTTCCCAGGTTGCAAACACACATCCTACTTCCAGGCATCTGCTTCAGGTTTCCTGGATGGCCGGGTAATGTGTTTGCATAACTCACTCAGCATTAGACCATAGACTTTGCCAGTGGCCTTTGGCACACTGGCCTCAGGATGTTTGTTTTTGTAAGTTCTGCCTTATCTTACTTCCTCTGAAAAAGACTCACTTTTCACATCTCAGCTGAAGCTTGAGCCAGCAGCTAGCTCTCCAAGCCCTGCCTAGAGAGCTTGCCCAAGTGTGAGGCTAAATGATCTGCAGTTTGAAAATCATAAGCTCTCTGCCTTGTAGTGTTTCAGAAGGTGAGAAGACCAACCCAAGAGTGCGGTTGGAACCCAGAGACCTGGATTAGCAGCAGTCTGTTTCTGCCCACTGCTTAGTCTCTCTTGCCAGTGTTGGGAAGTTGGCTGAAGTTCCGAGATTCTCAGAGACATGAGTTGCACGTGGGAAGCATGATAAAATTCAAATTCCCAACTCATATCTTCTGAGAGTTCAACTTCAAACTGCGGGAGGGGTCTAGGGCAATTATTAATAGATTCATAATTATTTTACTCCTTCTAGGCAGTGATTTTAGTCGAAATACCCCTCTACCAGTCATCTTGGTGAAATATAGATCTGAACAGAAGAAGCCGCAGTAAAGTGGTGAGAAATTGGCATTTGAACATCTCCTACCTGGCTCTGAACCCTGTGTTAACTCCTATCTAAATGACCGGAACCCATCGTCTTCAAGTGTGGACAGAAGTTAATGTTGTATGAGGGTCTCGTGGATTTGGCACAGCATGTTCAAGAGTAGTTTTCATTTTTATGTTGTTTTTCAAAAGCAGCACAAGAGAAATGAAAACAAGTTTTGAATGTACAGATGGTGGGCCTAGAAACTAAAAAGTAACATACACAGAGACTGCAGTATGAACGACAGAATGAATTGCCTTCCTCTGCCATTTCTGACGATCTATAGCGCATATCTCTTCTTGGCTTGGCACTGTCGTGAGCATCTTTCAGCAGTCTCCACTTCTTCAGGGAGGGGAGCTTCCAGATGCCTAGGTTAAACCCACAGCGGTAGTTAATTCTCTCCATGTGCTCCTCAAGTCTTACTGCTGATTTCTAACTTGATGTCTGCCTTCCTGGTAGAGACTGAATTCCATGAAGGGATGGGATCTTGTTGCTCATATTTGCCTTTATTCCCAATGAGCCTGGTATACAACCTCTGGGGATAAAAGTGTTTTAGGATGTACTTTGTAGAAAGTCATCAGTGCTGTTCAGCTTTGGAATGGAAAGTCTAGAGACACCAACTTGCCTGCCACAGCAGGTTCATTCAAATGGAAGGCTTGGATGTCCTTGCAATGAACTTATTGACTCTTAAATTTTCTTCCAGCCAGCCCAAAAGTATTCTGGAACATCTGAAGGAAATTTGGGGCCATTTATTAAAGAAGGGCAAAACCATAATGAATTGGAAGAGTTAGACAAATTGCACAAGGAAACCCCAGATAACAACATCAATTTTTGTTCGTTTTCCATGAATAAGCTATCTAAATGATGCATTGCTACAGCCCACAGGACCTCTCAGGAATGAGGGGGGGAGTTAGTGGGGTTCAGACAAAATTATTTTATTTACCAATCTTCAAAACTTCGCTGGGTTTCAATTCTTCCCCCTTCCTCATGTGGAGAAATTTCCTATCAGTGTTAATATCCCACAAAAAAAATGGCGATTCACTGGGAGATTGAATTAAGCGTTATGTCAGACCCGCTCTGAAGTGTTGGGAGAAACGGCAAAGTTCACACATCGTTTCCAATCTAGAATGGATGAGCTGGAGTTTTTCTCCGGTGTCTTTTGATTTCTGGTTCTAGTCCCAAACAGAAAGGCACTTTTATATCCTTTGACACATGTTTCTTGTGAGGAAAGAAACCTTTCAAGTGGAAGTAGACTCGGGAAGAAATATGAAGTCCTATTTCTTTTGGCATGGAGTCTTCGTTTCAATTCTGTTCATCTGGCTGAAGTTTACGTTGCTACGCTATAGAAGGACACCTGGGATAAAGTGAGGGAGGCTATGTAATCCTTTACCTTGTGTTTTCAATCAGCTTAGTTCTTACTCTAATTTAATCCATGAGACAGTCCCTTAGACTGAATGTTTACTCTTCGTTATGTGTAAAGAAATCAGTACAATGCCGTAAAGACCCCCAGGTCCATGTTAACAAGTATGTGAATGTGCACACAAGTACACCTCCATTCTTTGTTTATTTTGCAAAGCCATGGAGATACCATATTTAAGGTTTTCTACAGATTTCTGTTTATTTATTTGAATCCTTTTGTTTTCTTTCTTCCAGTAAAGAAAACACACTGAAAGGGAAGAAACATTTTAGTCTCTGGCCAAATGCTGACAGCTTTAACTCCAGACTACCCCCAAGTTCTGTGAGGTCATTTTGCAGAGGCCGGGAACTCAGCCAGATTGATTAAACCCCTACACTCTTTGTTGTTGTTTCAAGTTTATCAGGCTTGCCACTCGCCACTAGTAAGGACCAAGCCAGTGTGGGCTTCCCATGCTGTCAGATGGGCTAGGGTAGGATGCTGTGTGGGGACAGTTATGCTTTCTCTCACACCTTTAGAGAAGTCTACCAGGGAGAATATCCCATCCTTCTCTAAGTGGGTAGAGCACTAAGATGCTTTCACTGTAGCAGTTTGCAAGGTGTGTTCTTCAGGTGATAGTTCCCAGTTAGAGTTTCCTGCAATAACCCCATACTACTTTTACTTTCTGGAAGGCACAGTATGTTCTACTCAGTTCTGAAACAACACATGTTTTATTTAAATTAGCCCTTTCCAAATTCACTGGCTTTAATGGGTCAGTCCACCTGCTTTCCAGCATATTTCTTAATAATTACAAACCTCCATTGAAAATTCCTGTCTCAAGTCACCAGCCCCTTCCTTACTCACCTACCTTGTCCTCGTGTTAGGCCTTGTTTATTATGAAGATTAAATGTGGAAGTTTCCAAATTGCCAATATTCTGCAAGTCATAGAAAGCCTGATAAAAATGGGAACTCTTGCTCATTTCATATACTGCAATAGTTACTTATCATACCCCTTCTACTTTATGTCATTCTTCTGTACTGCCTTAGTTTCCTTATCTGCCATAAATCTGTTAATTCTATAAGTTCTTGATGTGTGACATGCTTTGCTTTTAGAAGTGTTGGTCTAGAGGTGAGGCCACTCTCCCTAGAGTCAAGAGGACCCATCGCATGGGGAAAACCTGTACACACAACTTACCAATTGGGAAATCCTACCCCAAGGAGTTAGCAGATGTGTAGAAGGTAACCCCCATTTCATCTGCTGAAAGATCCATGTGGATAAAGGGGTTTCTACTGGTCCATTGCTGGCTGCCTGTCTGTCTGTGCCAGATACCCACTGTGAAGTCAGGCACTGGGCTGATGTCTTGTGGCCTATTGCCCACTCCACCTGAAGCTGTTCCCAGAGTAGCGATGCTCTCTATCATGGGAACGACCACCTCTTTGCTGACACGTGTCAAGTACATTTCGTCTTTCCTGTCTTGGTCTCTGTTAGAGGGAGCAAAGAGAGGAGGTCTGAGGGAGGGTCAGTCCATTCTCTGCCATGGTTGGGGACTTTTCATTTCCTTTCAATTAGAGTCAAGCTATTCTCTCTGTCTCTCGTTCTCTCTGTTTGATTGTCTGTCTCTCTGTCTCTGTCTCTGTCTCTCTCTCTGTCTCTCTGTCTCTCTGTCTCTCTGTCTCTCTGTCTCTCTCTCTCTCTCTGTATGTGCATATGAGCCCCCACAAGCATGTGCGTACAGGTGCTCTTGTGTGTGGGGGTATTGTGTTCCGCAAAATATTGTGTATGCTAATAAACTTATCTGGGGTCAGAGAACAGGACAGCCACAATATTAAACACAGAGGTTAGGCAGTGGTAGCATACGCCTTTAATCCTAGCATTCTAGAGACAGAAATCCCTCTGGATCTCTGTGAGTTCAAGGCCACATTGGAAACGGCCAGGCACAGTGATACACACCTTTAATCCCAGAAAGTCAGCCTTTAATCCCAGGGAGTGGTGGTAGAAAGCAGAAACATATATAAGGCGTGAGGACCAGAAACTAGAAGCATTTGGCCTGAGCAGGCATTTGGCCTGGAGAAGCGGCCTGGAGAAGCATGTGGCTGGTTAAGCTTTCAGGCTTCTAGCAGCAGTTCAGCTGAGACCCATTCTGGATGAGGGCTCGGGGCATCCAGTCTGAGGAAACAAGACCAGCTGAGGATCCATCGAGGTGAGATAGCTGTGGCTTATTCTGTCTCTCTGACCTTCCAGTGTTCACCCCAATAACTGGCTCCGGTTTGATTTTATTAATAAGAACTATTTAAGACTCATGCTACACTTGTGTGTGCACGTGTGTGTGGGCATGAGAAGACGATCTCAATTACTGTTCCTCAGTTGCCGTTAATATTGACTTTTTGAGACGAAGTTTCTCACTGTCCTGGAACTTTCCATGTAGGTTAGGCTGTCTGGCCAGTGTGAGCCCTTTGGGGATCTCCTCACATTTGTCCTTGTGTACCTCCAAACCAACAGCTGGGGCTGATTTTCAGTGCCAGGATCTGACTGCAAATGCCGGAGACAAACACAGCCAGGTGGGTGGCCGTTGGCAGAGAAAAGTCACACTCAGATGGGCTTGTGGGTATTGGTAGGATTCCAGGTGTTTTCCAAATATGTTTTTAAACTCTAATTCTTGCCCCACTTTTAAATCTCTAGGCTCTTTTGTCATTATTGTTTTCAATTAAATCGTTTATCTTCTTTTCATTTCTGTCCAAAGTAGCCCATACCCATTGCTCTGAACTAATCTACAAATGAGCAAAACAAAATAAAACCCAGAGCCACCGATAACACCATCATGAAACTGGAACTCTAGTTAACACTATATGTTCCTCCCAGTCTTCCCATGCATAAGATGTTCATAATGGGAACATCTGTGTATAATGTATTGTAAACATCTCCTACTTGCTTTTGCATCTTGACTCCTTTTAGAGGCTGAGGAGTGCTATTGGGTGCTATCACTTCCGGAATCTGGGTTCTGCTCTGTGGCTCTTCGTGTGGTGATATATTTGATTCATATACTTTGGTAACATGGCATGCTGTGGCTTAATGCTTTGTGGTTTTCCTTCTGCTATAAGATGAGGGTATAGCTAATATCCTTATAACAACATCTTTACATTGTACCCTCAGGTTTGCTCTTTTTTAAAGTCTCCTTTAAAATATCAAAAGCACAGAATGTTATCATTTGACACTGAAGTGTCTTCCACAGGCTTGCCTTTTAAATGTGTCTTCCTTAGTGAGTGGCAACTTAAAGGATGTAGACTCTTTAGCAGGGCCTGGCTTGTGGAAGCAGGTCACTAGGAGTGACCCTTTGAAGGTCACACCCTGGCCCCCAGTTCTGGAGCTCTCCTGCTTTGCCTTGGTGTCAGGGGTCTCTGCCATACACCGCTGTTGCCAGGAACTCTGCCGTGTATTTCCTGCCATGATGGACTGAGTCCCTCTGAATCCAGAGGGCAAAGTATACCTTTCTTCCAAGTTTGTCAGGTATTGTGGTTCCCAGGGATACAACACACAACATTCAGTGATGTTTCATCTCTCATCTCACATGACAGGCCAAGGTTAAAAGTCAGGTGCCCCTGGAATTGGTGCCACGTCTATTCTACCACTTTCAATTAATTAAAGTAAGTCAGAGGACAGCCCGGAGTCAGTGAAGAGGGCGTCAAATAAGGCTTTGGTGCCGGATTCCATGTTCAGAGTGAGTGTCCTGTATTAATGTAGCTAACTGCATCAGTTTTATTCTCAAATGTCTACTTGTTCCTTAGATAACTGCAATAGACTAACTCAACTTTGTTACAAGGAATTATCTTCTGTATGTATGGTGTGTTTGTGTGAGTTCACGTTTGTGTGGGTGCACATGTTATGCACATGTATGGGGAAGCCAGGGGCCAACCTTGGATATCGTTCCTCAGAAGCTTTCAGACTTATTGTTTTTGTGAGATGGAGTATTTTATTGGCCTGAATATTAGGAGTAAGCCAGGTTGGCTGTTGAGTGGGCCCCAGGGATCTACCTGTCTCCCCAGTGCTGGGCCTACAAGTGTGCACCACCACAACCTACATTTTTGTGTGGGTTCTGGGGATCAAACTCAGATTTTCATGCTCAAGCAGCAGGCACTTTCCTAACTCTGTTATCCCCAGGTCATAGTGAATTATTTTTTAAGTACAGTGTATTGTTTGTTTGCCTCATTTGTTATTTTCCTCTGTCATACAGTTTTAATGGTGAGTCATCTTTTCCTTAAAAAGAATTCAGCATTACCCTTATATGCTAGTAGCTGAGGCACTACATTGTCTCCTTGCCCTATGGACATCTGAAGACTGGGTTGCCTTCATCTTTAAGTTCCATTGAGCCAGCCTCACTTCTCTTAGCCTGGCAGAACCTTAGAAGCCATGATTTCACCCAGTGACTCATTCCATTCCTTGTGGATGGTGCCACCTTCACACAAAAGCATTCAGCACACCCATCTGGCAATGAAATGAGTCTCCCGGGAAGCCCCCTCTTCTATACAGCCCCACAATAGCTGCATTGGAAGGATTCTGACAGCAGCTTCCTGCAGTCTGATGCTGCTCAGCAAATACAGAGTGACTAATGCCTCCCACAGGGAAGGAGATGCTTCTTTTCAGTGATTACCATGGTCTCTCTCTTTCTTTTTATTTACTCATGTGCTGATCACAACTTCCATTAATTTTATGAAAAGATCAGAATACCACCATGATGTTATTATAATACCATTTGGTTATTGCTACAATAGATGCTGTTTGAAATATTATAATTTAATATGCTAGACATTTTGCCATATGCTTTATAAATGATGTTGGACTAAACACAAAACTGGAGCATCATTCCTCCATTGGAGAGGTGACTGTTTGTGCTGGACAGTTTTATGTCAACTTGACATAAGCTAAAGTCATCTGAGAGGAGGGAACCACAATTAAGAAAATTCGTCCTAAGACTGGATCATAGGCAAGCCTATAGGGTATTTTCTTAATTAGTGATTGATGTCGGAGGGCTCAGTCCATTGTGGGTGGTATCATTGCTGAGCTGGTGTCCTGGGTTCTTAAGAAAGCAGGCTGAGCAACCCACGAGGAGCAAGCCAGTCAGCAGCACTCCACCAAGGCCTCTGCATCAGCTCCTGCCTCCAGGCTACTGCCCTGTTTGAGTTCCTGTCCTGACTCTTTGATGATTGTCTTAGTCAATGTTCTATCGCAGTGAAAAGACACTGTGACAGATAAAGGTCTTAGAAAGGAAAGTCTTGTGAAGGGGAGCATGGTGACATACAGGCAGGCATGGTGCTGGAGATGTAGCCAGGAGTTTTACATCTGAACTGGCAGGCAAGAGAGAGAGAGAGAGAGAGAGAGAGAGAAAGAGAGACTGGGCCTGAGCCTGACTTGAGCATCTGAAACGCCAAAGCCCACCCATAGGAACACACTTCCTCCAACAAGGTCACACCTCCTAGTCCCTAATGACCAAGCATATGTGAGTCTATGTGACCATTTCTATTCAAACCACCACAGTGATGATGGAAGTGTCAGCCAAATAAACCCTTTCCCCCACAACTTCCTTTTTGTCATGATGTTTTACCACAGCAGTAGAAACCCTGACTATGACACTCTTCTCTTATGTCTGCAAGGTACTGGAACTGCTTTGAGCAGGAAAATAAGCACAACGTGATATTGAACCTATTTGTAGGTCCAGGCCTTAATAGACTTAAATGTCTACTTCCTCTCCCTTAGAATCCTCATTCAAGGGTGATGCTAGCTTCCAAGTGGGAAGTTCAACAACTCGAAGCATCCCATGCTTTGGGAAAGCCTACATTAGCCACAGACAGCAGACAGACCTAACCAACGATCCACCTGCTCTAGCCATCTGTCTTAGTTAGGATTTCTATTGATGTGAAGAGACACTATGACCACAGCATCTCTTATAAAGGAAAACATTTAATTGGGGCTGGCTTACAGTTTCAGAAGTTCAATCCATTATCATCATGGTATGGAGCACAGGGGCATTCAGGCAGACATGGCGCTGGCTACATCTGGATTAGAAGACAACAGGAAAACAAAGCTTGAGCAAAGGAGACCTCAAAGCCCAACCCCACAGTGATACATTTCCTCCAACAAAGCCACACCTACTTCAACAAGGCCACACTTCCTAATAGTACCACTCTCTTTGGGATTATGGGGGCCAGTTACATAAACTACCACACCATCTCGGCCCAGCTACCAGGCTTTCTAGTGGAGAAGCCCTCAGATGGGTCAGCTTTACTGCCATCTGACTATGTCCTGGAAAGGACTTATGGAGAGGAACACCCATGATCCCACTTGTCAATGCATATAACTGAACAAACTCATGAGAAAAGTCTTCCTTAAGCAACTGCAGGCTGACTTAACAGGAAACAAGATAAGGTATCATTTTATTTAACTTCTATTAAATCTTTTGGAGGCAGAGACTACCATAATGACTATTTTACAGAGCAACAAAGAGAGATTACATGTTTGCCCACGTTTGATCTAGAAAGGTACAGCATAGGGAAAAGCTGCCTCCATGACTATACCACCTACAAGTGCTCAGGAGGTCAGGACACATGTTTTGATGTTTCTTTCTTCACTGGAACTAAAAGCATATGTTTTATGCTCACAGAACTCTTTCAGCCTAATAAATAAAAACAACAGTAGTAAAAATAAATGAGGCAGTATCTAGTGAATGAAGTCGATTGGTTGGACAAAAATAACCTGTGTCTAATCTGAAACTTTGTCCTGAGAGGGTGAGGTAGTTCCCTGACAATTCACAGTTTCAGGAGGTGGGAGGAGAGGTTCTTGGGCCACAGTAGTCCCCTGTGTTCCATATACTTTTTGTTTAAAACCATGGCATTCCCATAGTCAGTGGGAATTTGATGCTTAAGATAAGTATCAGCAATTAACTCTCTCTTTAGATCAGTTATTTTGGGGATTTCTTCTGTGAGTAGCATTTCCTGGTGGCTCTAGAGTTTGACTGAAGTCATTGACTAAAGAAACTCAGTGCCGGAGAGGCAGAGACAAATATGTCTCTGGGACTTGCTGGTGAGCTAGACTACCCTTGTTGGAAAGCTCGAGGCCAGTGAGAGATCCTCTCTCTTACAAAATGGGTAATCCTCGAGGAATAATACCCAAGGTTGTCCTCTGACTGCCACAATGTACATACACACATATAAATGCACACTTGTACACACACACACATACACAAGAAATTGCAAGAGGCCCATGCAATGATGGCCTCAGTTTCAGGAACTCCTGGATAGTTGCTTTCAACTGGGATGCAGAAGAAGATCCACAGGGAAATCTTTGAATAACCTGGACACCTGGACTGTATCCCATCAAACCACATCAGGAGTGGAGGAGAATCTGTGTGCTCTTGCACAACCCCCAGATGATTCCATTGTGCAGGTGAGGTTGAGGGCTGCCCCCTTGAAATAGGCTCAGAAGTGCTAAAGGCATCCTTCCCTGGCACACGACTTTCCAGCCCTCCTCCCTTTCTTATTCCCCCTTTCATTTGGTTCCAGAACTGTATTAATTTATTAACTTTCATTCAGATGTCTGATGGTTACTGACTAGACAGGTAGCCTGTACCAATGTGGTGCCATATTGATACTTGCTAACATGGACAATGGAGAAGAATCTAACTTGTTTATAGACAAAGACAAGTTGGATTTTGGTTGCATTGTGTTTGAGGTGTTGCCTTCATAGAGTAGAGATGCTTGAGATTTGAGCTGAGGGTTAGAGTGAATGAGCCCCCACCCCCACCCCCACCCCCTGCCCAAGTGTGCATATGGTTGGTTTAGGCACTGTTGCTTGTAGCCTTCTCTTGTAGGGAAAGAGATGTATAATGTAACCCCTGCTCACTGTGAGCAGGGGTTACATTATAGTGTAAGAGGCTCAGATAGAAAGGGAGAGGAAGAGGGAGAGAGAGAGGGGTGATACAATTCACACAACTCTACCCCTTCCCAAGGCAATTCTTGTGTCCCCAAGGAAAACTATCAACTCTGCCACTCCTATAAAACTAAAGCGAAATATAAAATTGGAAAGCACTCTTTTAGAACATTGGCCACTGCTTATGGGAATGGCATGGTCTTTTTGTGCAGATGTTTTCCCAGGGTGAAGCTTATTTGAAAAGTTATTGCTTCCTGCATCTTTTTTCATGGCTTATGAAGACCTACCCAATACAGTCCTTGACTCTTGACGGGGCCTCATTTACTTCCACAGGTGTCCCTCTTCACTTTTCTCTAGCCACCCTGAGCTTTCAGGATGCATGGCTCCTTCCTTCTTTCCTCCTTCCTCTTCTTTATTTTTGGAGAGAGAGAGAGAGAGAGAGAGAGAGAGAGAGAGAGAGAGAGAGAGAGAGAGTTAGTTAGTTCATGTATGCATGTTCATGTGTGTTGTGTGTGTGGTGTATTTATGCCAATGTGCACAGACATGCAGAGATCAGAAACTGATGGTTGGTGTCTTCTTAGCTCATTCTCCATCTTGCATATTGAGACAGTGGTCCTCATTTGAACCCAGAGCTCAGCCAATCAGCTGGTCTAGCTTTCTCTTTTACTCTGGAGTTCCGCTGCCTCAGCCTCCCAAATGCTGAGCTTCCAGCTGGGCCACCACACCTTCCCAACATTTACCCAGGTGCTGGGGATATGAACTCCATCCCTCATACTTTCAGAGTATTCATCTTTTCCGCTGAGCCATCTCCCCACAGGCCTTCCCAGGTGCCTCTTGCTAAGCCACGAATGAACCTAGAGCAGAGCTAGCATCATCTCAGAGAGGCTGTGTCTACACTTAACAGTCACACTTGCCTTCCACTTGGAAGAAGCATCTGTTTGTCTCTGACACTTTCTTTGTATTTGTCATACTGTTACCTCTACAGTGTCGGGACTTTGGAGATTCTCATTCCTGGAAACTAACTGTACATAGGTGTCCAGTAAGTAGCTTGCCTGAAGCTCCCCTGCTGGTGAGAGAGATCCCCTCCTGTAGTAAAACGGGATGCATTTTTTTTCCTGATCCTCATGTAGCATCCTTCTTAAGCAAATTCTGAGAAACTATAACAGTAGCCACAACACAATGCCAATCACTAAAGATGACCCCCAAATGCTTAGTCTAGGGGTAAAACTGGACTGCTGGTGTTGACCTTAAGCATCAAATTCCCATTGCCTGGTGAGACTGTTTTGTAAGAAAAAAAAAGTATACAGAGCTTTTGCTGAAGGGCAAACCAGGGGTGGTATATATGCCAAATTCAGAATTTTCCACATTAGTGTCTTTCTTGGATATTACATGTTAAAATAAGATAGGAAAGTAACTGAGCTGTCCTCTTGGGAACAGAGGTTTTGGCATTTTAAAGGTCACATCTGTACTCCAAGGGAAGTGTATAGAAAATAGAAGCAGGTTCATTCCCCAAGCTCATGACTGGAGCAATTGGAGGACCGTGCTAATGTGACTGATGGACAATGTGGAACAACACGGGTTGACTGATCAGCAAAAGCAAAGCAGATATATCTTCTTCTCAGAGGAAATCAAACCGTAATCCCAGTTCCTAAAGCTGATCAAAGCATAGGAGCTCTGTTTGAAGTGGATTTGTAGCCCGGAGGCCCAGCTCTGTTGGGTAGCCTTACACAATCCCTATTCCCAGGAGGCCCCGGAGGACTGAAGCCCAGTGCTCCACTGAGTGTGATTTGGAAAGCATTATCCCAGATACTGCTTCTCAGATCTCTCCTAGCTAAGAAAACCTGCTACAAGAGGGTTTGAGCTAATGAATGGCAGATACAGCAGGAGTCTGCTTTCTTTGGATTCATCATCACCGGTGACACCAGATTGGCCAATTGGATCCTTCTGAAGGCATTTTGGTGTGCTGAAGCATCTTCTGGAGCCTCGATAGATCCGAGATATGGCCCCAGATCTGCATTTCTGACTAGCTGCCAAGGGCTGCTACAAGATTGGGCTCACATATTGGGACATCATGAGGTAGAGGGAAAGAAATTTGGGAATGTGTCTGGCTTTTGAAACCTCAAAGCTCACCCCTAGTGACACACCTATTCCATTAAGACCACACCTCCTAATCCTTCCCAGGCAGTTTTACCAACCGGAGACCACGCATTGAAACACACTATGGGAGCGGAGCCATTCTCATTCAAACTACCACATTCCACTTCCTGGGCCCCATAGGCTGGGGGCCATCACCAGGGGTGTGCTTTGAGAGTTCAAAGGCCCATGTCATTCCCAGTTATCTCTCACTTTTTGCCTCCTTCTTGTGGTTCAAGATATAGCTCTCAGTTTACGCTCCAGCACCACGCCTGCCTGGCTGCTGTCAGGTTCCCTGACCATGAGATGGTCATGGACTCACCCTCTGAAACTGTAAATTCCTGATAAACTCTTTCTTCCAGAAGTTGCTTTGGTTCTCATGTTTTGTCACAGTAGTAGTAGTAGTTTTGCTGTGACTGGCCAGACCATCTGTGTTTGGGAGGAATGTGGAAGGCTTTGGTATTTTGGGCTAGGAAGGCAGTTGAACTCTGTCAGCAGGGCTTTACTGGCCATTATCATAGGAGCTTGGAAGATGGGCATGCTAACAGCAATATGGACTCTGAAGGCCCTGCTCAAGAGGTTTCAGAGGGGAAATTAACATTAGTAACGGGCTAGAAACGGTTGTGATACTTTGCCAAAGAATGTGGCTGCTTTTTGCCTTTGTCTTAAGGATCTGCTTGAGGCTAAACTGAAGAGTTTTGGACTAATTTCACTGGCAGAGGAGATTTCAAGACAGTCTAATAATAACTCTGTCACTTGGTTATTAGTAATCACTCCCGTGAAGATCTGCCATGAAAAAGAGCAGTTAGGGCAAAAAGAAACACAAAATGTACAGTTTAGAAAAAGGGCACCAGGAAATTTAACACTGGAGACAAGGCTTGTGCTAAGGAGATGAGAGGCTTGATGGGAAGTGGAATGAAGGGAGTGATAAGCTCAGGGCAAGACCCCACCCAGCTAAACTTCTACCTTGTAATAAGAAAAGGCCTAAGGAAAACAGCTACTAAAGCAACAAGCAAAACAAATCTTATGTAATTCAAGGAGATGGCCAGGTTCTAACCTAAACAGAGAGTGGAACATGACAGCTTCTGCCTCGTGGTTCTGGGTTTAGAGTCATGAAGAATACAGGAGCAAAGGTCTTGTGGAATCTTTCTTTGCAGATGAGGAGAGCCACTGAGGCCAGACATGTAGGGGGGCATCCCCTGCATACGGGCCCAGAGAGCCCACTGCATGAAGCTGCAAAAGTGAAGCCTGGATTGTGTTAGAGATCCAAAGATGCTGGAGATGTCAGAGCTGTGGGGTATCTGCCAAGGAGAGCTGCAGACAGGGTGTGGAATTAGACTAAGAGAGGGAAGTGTGTTACAGTCAGCAAAGATGTAAGGAAAGAGCCACCCAAGCCCGTTAGCATTCAACGTGGAGCTGCAGGATATAGTTTTCCCTGCTAGGTTTCACTCGTGCTTTGGTCCAACATTTCCTGACTATATACCCTTTCCTCCTTTATGGAATGGTAATATATATTTTGTGTCATTATATGTTGGAAATATGTAATTTGCTTTTTGATTTTTACAGGGGGTTATAATTAAGAGAGTGCCTTGAGTCTCAGAAGAGACATTGAACTTTTAAACTTCGTTGAGATTGTGAAAAACTATGCGGACTTCTGAAGTTGAACTAAATGCATTTTGCATTATGATGTGGCCATGTGCCTATGGGGGTCAGGGAGTGGAATGTAGTAGTTTGAATAAGAATGACCTCCATAGGCTCATAGATCTGAATTTTTGGTCATAATGGTGGAACTGTGTGAGAAAGATTAGGAAATGTGACCTTGTTGGAGGAGGTGTGTCACTGGAGGTAAGTTTTGAGGTTTCAAAAGTCCAAGCCATTCTCAGTTAGCCTTCTCTGCCTCCTGCTTGTGGATAATAAGTAAGCTCTCAGCAACTGCTCCAGCACCATGCTGGCCTGCCTGTTGCCATGCTCCTGACCACGATGGTCATGGACTCTAACTCTCTGGAATTCTGAGCCCCCAAATTAAATGCTTCCTTTTATAAGTTGCCTTGATCATGGAGTGTTGTCAAGGCAATAGGAAAGTAACTAAGACAGGGACTTACCTCCTACCTCTAGGGACTGAGGAAGGGCAGCAGCAACAGTCTGTAATGTTTTGGGAGTCTCTTGGACAACCCTGATGCCTAACTACATTCTAAATATTTCTTCTTATATACACAGATAAGTGTAGTCCTCATCTCTCATCAAGGAAACTTCTTTTTGCAACAGATGGAAACCATTACAGAAAGCTACAACCAATAAAGTGGTTGGCACTGAAAAAATGAGATCTGAAGTTGTCCTCTGGCCTCTTCGTGCATATGTGCACACATGTACACATCCCCATGCACACAAGTACATCCACATGCACTCAGCAACTCAACAACATGCACACTCACATACACACCCCACTGTAATAGTCTTTCTCTGGACCACCAGCTCCCAAATAACAACACAGAGACTTCTTATTAGTTATGAAAGGTCAGACTTAGCTTAGGCTTGTCCCACTAGCTCTTATAACTTAAATTAACCAATTTATTTTAATCTACATCCTGTCGCATGGCTCATTACCACATCTCTCCATACTGCTCATGCTGCTTCCTCTGCATCTGGCTGGTGACTCTGCCTTCTTCTTCCCAGAGTTCTCTCTCTGCCCTGAAGTCCCGCCTATACCTCCTGCCTAGTTATTGGCCATTCAGCATTTTATTACACTAATCGCAGCCATACATTTTGACACAGTGCACAATTATCCCACAACACCCCACACAAAGAGTGGAAACACTGTAGGCATAATAACAATGGCCTATGGATAGCAGGGGAAATGAACTGGAACCTGGCTCTGTCTCCCCATTTATGCAGGGCGTAATCTTAATTTTGCTCCACTGCTTTGACTTTTTCTCATGAATGAATTGGAGACACCAATAGATGTAATGTCATGAGGTTTTGTGACTGCTTACTTAATGGTTACTGTAAAATGTTCAACCCGTAGTCTACAGTACACAGTCAGAGCTGAAACCAGTAGTAGCCCTGTGGATGACCAAAGCAAGACAAATGATGCTATCAGTGCCAGCAGAGCCCACCCTGGGGGCTCCTATTAAGAGTTGCAGGTAGATTAGCTGTGAATCACCCACGTCCTGGGCTTATGTAATAGGACAGAGTGGACAAACCTGGTTTTGCACAGCTTCCAGGTTAAACCTTTCTATAAGGTAAATGATGTCACTACTGTAGGGCCACAAGTTTATTGAGATACTGAGGAATGGAGTTACTGCTTAGAGGCCAGAGGACAACCATATAGAGACAGTCAGGGGGTGGAAAGAGTAGGGTGTATAAAATGAATTCTCCATAGGCCTCCTTCTACAAGGTCCAAATATTGGCAGCCCAGCTTAGAGCCTGCTACAGATAATTGGTACAAGGGTTTCTGGGGCAATGTGTTTCAATCATCAGCCAGACAGTGTATGCAGGTTATTTTTAGCCTGATTACTAAACGGAAGAATGTGACTTTGAAAGGCATGCTTTAAGAGTTCTCTTGGGGAGCCAAACTTGTGTGATCATTACTACCAGGAAGTGTGTTTTCTCAAGTGTTCCAAGTTTTTGATATAGTTGTGATCTTCAAACACTCTGCTCCCTTACTGTGTGAGTAAAATTCTGTTTGTCTAATCAGATACCTTGAGTTTGTGGGGAAGTACTTGAGGAAATATGAGCAGCATAGACTAACATAGATATCACATTAAATATTCTAGGTGTGTTGAGGTAAAAGTACTGCATATTATAAATTGGCATGACTTTTCCTGTACCTCAGTTATGAGTCAGAGTTGCTTTTTATTTTGTTTTTGCAGTTGTAAGTGATAGAGACTAATTCAAACCATCTTAGACTAAGGAGAAGTTACCAGATTTATAACTGAAAAATCCTGAGGATTCATAGCTGGCTGGCTGCATGCGCTCAAACAATGACCTGGTTAATGGACCTCTTTACCTCTTGGCTTCCTGTCCACAGTGTTGGCCTTACACTCTTGTGTTGACTCATCTTTGAATGTCCCCAGAAGACCTTGGCATAGTCTACCAACTTAGCATCCACACAAGAAAAAAAAAACAAAAAACCAAAAACACCCCAGTAACTTCTTGAACTGTATCATCACAATCTCCAGCTGATCCTGGTTCATTTGGTGTCCTTCTTTCATCAGTCAGAGAACTGTGCGAACCACACGGAAGATACATCCCACTCCCCACCATCAAAGATACTGAGCCTGCAGTATCTGTTAGGATTTGAATGAGAAATGCTCCTTACGGGCTCATGCACTAGAATACTCAGTCACAGCTTGTGCCATTGTCCTGGGTGGTTGTAGCTCCTTTACTACCTAGGACATACCAGGCAAATAACAAACTTTGAAGCTGAGAGGCCGTCCCTTGCTCTCAGACCCATCTCTGATTTCCTGATCTGCCAAGATGTGAACAAACCAAGCCACATGCCTCCCCATTGCCCCTCCCTGCCAGGATGGCCACACTCACTGAGATCATAAGCCAAAATAAATCCCTCCTTCTTTAAATTGCTTGAGTCAGGATATTCTGTCACAGTAAAATCATAATACCCGGAGAGGATGGCATGGTCACTAGCAAGGGACCTAGTGTATCCCTCCCTGGGTATCCTTCCATCCCTACCCTCGGAGTCAGAATTTCCCATTACTTCTTTATGGCTAGTTTTCCTGAAGTGAAAGCCCCCTCTCACACCTTTGTGATCTACCTACAAGAGATCTGCCCCTTGCCCACCGATGTTATTCCTCTGGCAGCCGACTGTCTGGAGCACATGAAGCCCTTTGAGCACTGTGTTCTGGATGCTGACTGTCTCTATGTGAGTGAATATTCCTTAGAGATTTTCTTCCTGACATGTTGACTTCCTTTGGTTTCCTCGGTCTCCATGAAGGTCTGCCACTCAACTCCTGCAACCCTTTCACAGTTGTAGAAAGAAGGGAGATGCAGCCGTGGGCTGGAAATAAGCACTGCTTCTGAGGTTTTCCTAGGAAACATCTATGCAGTGTCATCGGCAACAGAAGAATGGGCCCACAGTCCGCCTTAGCCAGAGCTCCCAGAACGATCTACCCATAGCCAATCTGCAAATGCATTTACAGAACTAATTACTGAGGCATTTTCAAATGAGAATCGTTGTCCTTATGTGGAACAATTTACTTTATTCATTGAGAACTGACATGATTTGTGGAAAAAAAATACCTTAGCGTATTAATGAGGGAGAAGGAAGAATTCCATTTGTCCAGTGTTTAACTGAAGATCTGAGGATTTAGAAAGGGCCTGGGAGATAAAACAGGGACACTTCAATAAAATGCACACTTTTACTTAATGCAGTGAATTAAGCCTC
>CABHPH010158335.1:0-16783 GCA_902168325.1 Peromyscus nudipes | reverse complement strand
TTAATAATAGGTCTCCATGTAATCTTTTGTGAGCTGGCAGCCCAAAGAAAAATCCATCTACACACTAGGGGCTGAAGAGATGATTCAGAAGTTAAGAGCATTTGGCTGCCCTTGCAGACCACTCAGGTTCAGTTCCCAGCACTCATGACAGGCAGTTCACAAACACCTGTATCTCCAGCTCCATGTGATCTGATGCCCTCTTCTGGTCTCTTCAGGCACCCATACTTACGTGTGCATATGCACACACAGACAATTATATATGTATATATATATATATATTCTAAAATAACAATAAATAAAAGTAATTTTTTTAAAAAATGTCAATAGTTATGTACTGCTTGCTGTCTGTCAGACAGCAAATAGAACCCATTCACTAATTCTACTTTTTGGAAGGGAAAATACTATTATTATTTCCATTTTCTAGTTAAGGAAACTGAGGTACTATGAGGGCCTTCTGCAAGAACTGCACTGCATGGAACCTTCAGGCCATTGTTATCTGGATCCTGGGCTCTAACACACTAGGAATATCAGATATTTTGGCAATTCATAGGCCATTTATTTTTAAATTTTAAATTAAGTATTGAAGGCCTTTACAGTGCCAGAGATTAGACGTGTGTGATACACTGAGAATTTTTGAAAAATAATTTCCAGATAGTACCTGAGAGGAAAAGCAACAATACCTAAAACTCACAGACACTTTGTGGTATAGCTTTTATAAAAACTTCACAGGTTCCATTCTCTGACCTCACCCAGCTTCCTGAGTTAGGGACTGTCCCCAGTTTAGAGAAAGGAATGAGGTTCATTGAGAAACTTACTGATGAGCGTCTATGGAGTGAGGGGTGGAGCTGTGAATTGAACCACCCAGCTGCAACCTTTGCCTTTGATTTCTTGTGCTATGACAACCAACTGGATCCTGTCATCTCCTAGCAGAGACCAATCACACCCTCTTAGGATCCAATTACTTTGTGTGTATATGTGTGCATGTGCCTGCATGTGAGCATGGGTGTAGAGGTCAGAGGTCAACCTCAGGTGTCATTCCTCAGATGCCATACACCTTTCTGGGGGGAGGGCAGGGTCTCTCACCAGCCTGGAACTCTTCAATTTAAGTAGGCTAGCTGGCCAGAGAGCCCCAGGGATCTGTCTGTCTCTACCTTCCAAGCACTGACATTACAAGTGTGTGCTGCCCTACCGAGCTTTTTTATGTGGCATATGAGAATCTGAACTCAAGTCCTCGTGCTTTATTGACTGAGCCATTTCTCTAGCTCCTAATTTACCAGGTGTTAGTCATCAAACAATATTATTCCCTGCTGAGAGAAAGAGAGAGAGTCTTGCTTTGTAGCCCAGCCTAGCCTCTGATTGTGATCCTCCTGCCTCTGCCTCCTGACAACTGAGATTCACAGGTGTGGATTATCATATCTTGTTTAATCTTGAATTTTTTTAAAAGTCCTTTCAAAACAACTCACGACGAATGTTTCATATTAAAATTCAGTTGTACAAGGAAATGAAGTGGAGTAACATTTGTGTTGCTGAAGAAAGGGGCAGTGCTGTGTACTATGGGGTAATGCTTTTGTACACTGCTTTAATAAAACGCTGATTGGCCAGCAGCCAGGCAGGAGGTATAGGCAGGGCGAGCAGACTAAAGGAATGCTGGGAAGAGGAAGAGCAGAGTCAGGAGTTGCCAGCCAGACACAGAGGAAGCAAGATGACAAGGCAGAACTAAGAAAAGGTACCAAGCTACGTGGCTAAACATAGATAAGAATTATGGGTTAATTTAAGTGTAAGAGCTAGTCAGTAATAAGCCTGAGCTAATGGCTGAGCATTTATAATTAATACAAGCTTCTGAGTGATTATTTTATAAGCAGCCAGGCTGGGCAGGGTCTGACAGGGTCGGGCAGGACTGAAGGAACTCAGGAACTGAGAAACTTTCCAGCTACAGCTGTATTTTCATTCACCCTACACATTTCCCAACAGCTTTGGCTATCATGGTCTGTGTGGGGTGCAAGATGCTGACATGTATTCATACATGCTCTGGTGACAGGCATCTAAAGAAGTATGGGGTCTTTGCTACATTTTGACCTAGAGGAAAGGTAGAACTGCATTGGGAGTTTTGTCAGATGCACTTGACTGAGCCAGTGAAGGCATCTTCCAGCAGCTGGTTATGGAAGACATGCTCCACCAAAGGAATATGATACTTATAATACTGTCTATTGGAGAACAACTTCAAATGCACATTTTAAAGAGTGTCACCTAGCAGATACTGAAACAGTGCACAATCAGGTGGCTTCCAGTACTGGCTCGGGTGCCCCCTGGTCCCACCAGGTCCTTTATGTCTGCTGTGTTAGTCAGTTGTTAATAATTTGCCATCCATGCATCTTCCCCATTATCACAACATGGCTGCTGTCACTCTAAATGACATCAAGGTAGAAAGTGGGCAACAGAATGGTGGTAGAAAAAAGTATCTCCCTTGTGATGGCACTCTCTTTTTATCAATGAAGAAGGAAGTTGTACCAGAGGTTTCCCAGAAGACTTCACAGTAGATTGGTTATAATTGTGTCACATAATGACTTAGACAAAGAAGGCAGGGAAAGAAGTGGATGCTCAGCTTCTTCCTAGCTTCATTGGGAGAGCTGAGCAGGAAGACACCATTGTGGTGATATATTGTGTACCCTAATAAACTTGCTGGGGACCGGAGGACAGAGTCAGCCACTAGATTAGACACAGAGGTCAGGCAGTGGTGACACACACCTTTAAACCTATCACTTGGGAGGCAGAGATCCATCTGGATCTCTGTGAGTTCAAGGCCACACTGGGGACAGAGCCAGGCGTGGTGGCACACACCTTTAATCCCAGCACTTGAGATGGGAAGGACACATGACTTTAATCCCAGGAAGTAATATGGCAGGACACAGAAAGGTATATAAGGCGTGAGGAAACAGGAACTCACCCTCTTGAGGCTGAGGATTTCATAGAGGTAAGAACATGACTAGCTTGTTCTGTTTCTCTGCTCTTTGAGCTTTCACCCCAATATCTGGCTCTGGGTTTTGTAGCACCAATCTTAAAAGGTCTTATTAATAAAAACAAACCCGGAGGCCTGGTATTGGGGTCAATGCTGGAAGATCAGAGAAGCAGAACAAGCCACAGCTTCCTCACCTCACCAATTGCTCAGGTGATCCTGTTTCCTCAGACTGGATGCCTCTCAGCTGAATCTCAAAAGACTAAAAGCTTAACCAGGCTATAGTTCCTCATCCTCATGCCTTAAATACCTTTCTGCCTCCTGCCATTACTTCCTGGGATTAAAGGCGTGAGTCACCATGCCTGGCTGTTTCCAGTGTGGCCTTGAACTCACAGAGATCCAGGCGGATCTCTGCCTCTGGAATGCTAGGATTAAAGGCGTGTGCTACCACTGTCTAACCTCTATGTTTCATCTAGTGCCTGTTCTGTTCTCTGACCCCAGATAAGTTTATTAGAGTGAACAATATTTTGGGGAACACAATACCACCACAGGATTTTGGTTTTTTGTTTTTTTTAAATAAGACCATTTAGCAGTTCGTGATGCACACCACAGCTGACTTAGCCAACCTAGTGGTTTCTGCTACAGAGTGCAACAGTGTGATCTACCGTAAGCATCTTCAGCTGATGTAACCATGAGTACAGTGGCCACCTACTCACTGCCATGCACCCGGGTAGTTTGGTGAAGGTAACTATGAAGTGGCAAACAAGTGGGAGGCGGGGAAACACATGTGCTATTTATTGCCTGTGAGGTTTGAAACTCTCCCCAGGGAAGTTAACAGACTGAAATCTGGGGACTTACATTTTCCATGGGAGTTATAATAAGACATGATTTTTGCGATGGTTTGAATGAAAATGGCCCCCATAGACTCAAAAGGAGTGCCATTATTGGAGTTATAGCCTTGGAGTAGGTGTGGTCTTGTTGGAGGGAGTGCATCACTGGGGGTAGGCTCTGAGGTTTCAGAAGCTCAAGCCAGGTTCTGTGTCATTCTCTCTTCCTGCTGCCTGTGGATCCAGATGTAGAGCTCTCAGTTCCTCTCCAGTACTGTGTCTGCCTGTGTGCTGCCATGCTTCCTGCCATGACGACAATGGACTAATCCTCTGAACTGTAAGCCAGCCCCAAGTAAATATTTTCCTTTTTAAAAGTTTCCGTGGTCATTGTGTGTACTCACAGCAATAAAACCACAACTAAGGCAATTTTAAAAACAAAATTGCAATGTGGGACTGGGTAACATACTGCTAGCTTCCAGGAACTTCCTTTAAACTAGTCAGCAGTTGGCCTGAATTAACTTTCAAAGCGTCATGTCAGTTGTGATTTACAAGCTACAGAAAGCTCTGACTGGAGTTGGTGAATCTCAGAGAAAAATGAAAATTCGGGGCATCTCAATAGGAATGATTGAGAGTTTCAAGTCAGTGGTCTATGGCTAAAACAGAGCCATATGCAATGCCCAGGTTCCAACACTGGTGGAGGGCTTTTGGTTTGCTGCTGGTACCTTGATGTGGGAGGATGGAAGATTATTGTGGAGTAGTTATGGAGGTAGGGTCAGCTTTTCAGAGGTACCATATGGTGGCTAAGAGTTCAGGCATCCAGATAAGCTTATTCTGGATTCTGTTTTCTGCTACTTAATTCTATAGTGGTTTTAGAAACTTCTTCAGCCTTCCAAAGCATCTCTTCACTCTCTTATAAAGGTGGTCAGGGGCAGAGGATATAGCTCAGTGACTAAATACTTACCTAACATGCACAAAGTACTTGGTTGAATCCCTACTATTGTAAAATTTAATTACTTAATCAGTAAGTAAAATAAATAGCCATGCATGGTGACACACACCTTCAATCTCAGCACTCCAAAGGCAGAGGCAGGTGGATCTTTGTAAATTTGAGGTCACCCTCATCTGCATAACAAGTTCCAGGCCAGCTTGGGCTTCACAGTGAGACTCTGTTTCTAAATAAATAAATGAATAAATAGGTAGATGGACTCAACCTATCTGCCATGTATAATTTAGTAGAGGGATGAAATAATAGCGTCTGCCTTTATAGCAGCACATTCCTAGCAGACACTGTGCTATGCTCTGTCAAGCGTTGCTACGATCTGTAACTTTGCTGATCCAAAAACTCAGTGTGGTCATGTCATATAGAACATGTCAGATTCAGAGGCACAGGCCTTTGCAAACTAAGCTTATAAGAGAGTGGTTTACAAATCTAAATGTCCATGGATTCTTATGGCAAAAACTGGCTGGACTCAAGGGCACATAATGTTAGTCTTTATTCAGAATCAACTTTTATAAATGTTGCTTAGATTGGTAAGCAAGTTCTCAGCACAGAATCATTATTTGCCTCAAATGCACATGTCTTGAGGTCCCAAGGATAGATAATCTGAAATGCTTTGGTTTTAGTCAGTTTCCACTCACTTTATAACACTTGTCAAAGCCTTTCAAATGTTTATCAGCCTTCTGAGTTCTCCAGAGGACTTCCCAACTTGCCTGTGTTACAGGATCATGTGGGGATTAACTTAAACATTACCCTCAACATAAACAGGATAGTGTTATATGTAGGTGCTTGTATGTGTAAACCCAGGAGGTAAACTTAGGTAGCATTTAAAGAACTATCAACAAGAATCTTTTCTCAGATGCTTTGGAAGCTACTGCTATAACGGTTAACACAGACTTGGTTAATTTGCAAATGAGAACTTATAAATACTCCTTTTATAGTTAAAGGCAGTGATTCATGATGACTGTTCCTCCTTCCATGAACACGGTATGTGAGTGGGAGAACCTACCCACCTCTGTCTTCTGGCACTTATGATGAAGTTTCTGTACTTAATGAAAGACTGTCACCTGACAGAGTCCTATGTTCAACTGCCCCACCCACCCCAGACAGCCATAGGCAAGGTGAACATTTTATGAAAGAGGCGAGGTGAGGTTCTGAACACTGAGTAGGGTTCTCCTGAGCTTGTCACCTTCGTGCTTATCTGCTAAGATATGCATGTGCAGGAGAGTAGGCTTTGATCTAAGACTTGCTTGCACAGTGACTTCTTATCGGGAAACAAGTTTGAATCATAAGGAGCCCGTCTGAAGGATAAAAATATTTATGAAAATAACTATGTTGTTCAGCCAAGTAGGCTGAAGGCTCTTGCCACGGAACTGGCATTCTTACAACATACTTTAGAGAACAGAGGTGACCAGGGAGTTCATAGAATACATATTTGGTTCTTTTTTTATTTGGAATATTTTCTCATTTTCTGATTTATTGGATAATCTGCAAGGAAAATCTTAGCTATCAAAATGAAATCCCATTTGATTTTGTATCTAATGACCTGATTTATTGAAATTTTTGAGTAAATTTGAAGAAGTTCAGGGGAAAAAAATTCAAAACCAGTTGCTCTACCTCTTCACAGGTAATGGTGATTTGCTAAGATGCTAGGCTCTTGGGCATCAGCTAGATTCTTCTGCAGGCTTCCATTGTTTCCTGTTTATAGAGTATCATTTAACTGACTGGGGAAACCTCAATTTCAGAGGCATAGTACTGTAAGATGGATGTTGGGCAAGAAAGTCCTTTGTGGGAATAACACTGCTTTTCTGTAGCATCCACATACTTAGTACTCAGCTGGAACGTGGAGAGCCTCTGGGAATAAACGCAGTAGTTGATTCCCGCCCAAATCCTTTTGAGAAGAGGAAGTGGGTCCTTTCTAATCTTTGACACACAAAAGCACATTGCTTGATAACGGATATTCCACCGAAAAAGCAAAATCCAAACAAACAGCATCATTTTGCTCTAGCCTACATACAATGTGAGGGAGATTCCAACTATGCGAACGGGTGGGAGGAAAAGAAGGGCTTTCTTACTCTCCCAGTCAGTGGCCGCTGTCCACAATACGAGCATTGAGCTCACAAGGACCGATCCACATCCACTGCCACTTCTTCCTGCGCTCCGGAATTTGGACTTCAGTCCATATTTGTTGTTCCTGCTGTGGCTGTGGTGCTTGGGTGGGGGTGGGGCAGGGCTGCACCCGTGCTAGGCAGGCACTCATCCCTCAATCTGACCTTCTCTTTGTGTTTGTGTGTCTGTGTTGTGTATGCGTATATGGGTGAATGCACTGTGTGAGGGTGCCTGTGCAAATGAGTATGAGTGCGTTTAGAGGCCCCGAACTTTATAGCTCGCCACTTTATTCACTGAGGCAGGGTCCTTCAACTGAACCAATATGGCTAGTTTTGCTAGCTGGCTTGCTCCAGGGGTTCCCCGTCGCAGCCTCCTGAGTGCTAAACTTCTAAGCAGGCCTCCACACCCAGCCAGCACTTATGTGGGTGCTAAAGATCCATGCTTCAGTCCTCCTGCGTGCTCAGCAAGCGCCTTATCCACTGAGTCATCTCCTCAGACTCCTCACCCGTCTGATTTTTATCTTCTAGATCTTCATGCTCTTGTTTTATGTGTGCACATGTGTGAGTGAATGGGTGGGTGCGGGTGCGTGTGGAGGCTAGACATCAGCATCAATTTTCTTCTTCAGTTGCTTCTGTTTTATTTTTTAAGATTGAGTCGCTCACTGAATCTGGAACTCACCCATTGGCTAGAGTGTCTGGCCAGCAAGCCCCAGGCATCCTTCTGGCTTCACATCCTCAGAGCTGGGAATCCAAGAGCCCCATATCGCCAAGCACAGCATTTTATAGAGGGTTTAGGAGATGCAAACTTGGGTTCTCACGCTCGTGGGGCAAGCACTTTATCAACTGTGTCATGTCCAAAGCTCCTTGATTGCCCTTCTACAGAGAACTACAGTGTTCTTTTTCTAGACCATTAATCTCTGTGTCAGTACTTCTAAGGCTTGGTCTTGTCTGTCATGAGCATCATTCTGAAGGCAAGTGTTGCTATAGTCATTTCTACTGGTTAAGGTACAAATGAGATCAGTGTCATCTTACCTCAATGTTGGCCAACCAGATGCTCCTGCGCCTAGTTTGGAGTCACGCAGCTGCAGACACATAGTCCTCTGTCTTCCCATCACACTAAGCCCTTGACCAAGGCCTTCCCTTGAGTTAGGTTCTATGCTATCATCTTCATCTCTTTGTTAGACAGGGACCTTGAACACTGGCCTTTGTGTCTCTCCAGCCCTAAGGATGTTAACCAGAGCTTTCTCCCAAGGAAACATCAGATGTTCATTAGCCATGTAAACTCATTTTTAGCATAGTTTAGGGCACTGTTGAAAGGGAAAGGAGTCGGCTTTGCTGGAGCCATGCATAGGGGAGGAGGCTTGGTCCTATCACTACAGCAAAGTGAAGTGCCGGGAGGAAGACTGTTCAGAAAACTGGAGGTAGAGAGTGCAAGGTAAAAAAATGGTGTGTGGGGATGGAAATAGAGGTGTAGCTCTGTCTTTGGGACTGAGCTCATTGAGATTGTATGTGAACATCAAGAAGTCAACAGCAGTAGGATTTCAAACATCTTGGACTTCACTGTCTACCATAACAATCAGTAGCCAGATGTTATTTAAACCTAAAATTAATTAAAATGAGATGAAGTGAAAAATCTAGTTTGTGAGTTGTACTAAGCACCACATATCAGATACTCAGTAACCCCTGGGGACTAGGGACTGTGCAGAACAAAAGCACAAGCAGCATTTCCACTTTCTCAGAACATGTCTGAGACAGCATTGCTCCTGTTTGTTCTTGATTCTAGAAGCATCAAGCTGAGCATCATCTTTGTCCTTGGCCCTGCTCCAAGGAGGGTTTCAAAGCAGAAGTTCTGGAACAGTCCAATTCAGGCACTCACAGCATGACCACGGACAAGCCACTTATCCACTCTGGACTTTACTTTTATCAGCTATACAATCAAGAGTAATTTATGCAGTTCAGGGAGTTGTTGAAGGATTACTTGAGTGTGTTTGTCTAATGTGCCTATTTATGTATACACATGTATATGCATATATTCATGCAAATATATTTAATGTATTTGTGTGGGCATACACATAGATATTCATATGTGCCTTAGCACAGTTTCTGAATGGATTCACTGATGGCAGAATATGAAGTCTTATCGGTTGTTGGTGTTTATTGGAGTGATGTTGATAACAACTGTGGCTCCCACTGCCCAGTTCATCATCTGGCAAATTGATAAATGTACACTAAGCCAGGCATGAGGCCCATGACTGGAATTCTAGTGTTCAGGATGCTTAGACATGAGGATAACCCTGTATTTGAGGCAATCCTAGACTATCTGAATTTGAGGTCAATCCGAGCCACTCAGTGAGACTATATTTAAAAAACAACAACTTAATAATGATAAACTATGTAATGTAGAGGAAATGAATGGGCTGAAGGAGAGAGTGCTATAGGAAAAGCTTTTTAAAGGAGGTGCCATTGACACTGAGACAAAGCAGGGTGGGGGAGATGCTAGCCTTGCAGAGGGAGGAGGAGTGGAAGAATGCCTGGAAGGGGAAAGTGTATTTATTGCACAGGAAGATGTTGCAACCGTAACACAGGGAACAGTGTGCAGTAGCTGGCTGGGGTGGAAGGTGATGCTAGAAAGCCTGCAGCAGAGAAAGGTGTTTAGATGTTCCTCCCCGGGCTATGTGAGGCCCATAGTGGAGGAGAAGCGAGAATGAACTCAAAGAACTACACTCCAGGAGAAGGAAGAATTCAGACTCAGTTGGAAACATGGAAATGGAGAGAAATGATCAATTGCTAAGCATGTTTGAGGTAAACAGCCAAAGAGACTTGCTGGAGAGTTGGGGAGCGGCATTCAGGTGATATTAGTGTTTGACCTCATGAACTAGGCTAGTGGGATTTTCATCTCCTGAGATAAGACTTGTAGAGGATGTTCTTCTTGAAGAAGAGCTAAAATGACTTGAAGGCAAGAGTCTGCAAGAAATAGAAAATCTGGTGTCCAGATGAAAGGCTGCGGCTAGCTGAAGAGGATGTTGGCATCATTGGTGTCTAGGTGACACTGTGTGTGAATGACATTTCATGAATATCATATTGTAGGATAGGGGACTGGTTTTCAACAGTTGGGCTAAAAGTCAAAGAAGGGAAGAGGAAACCAGCAGAACATAAGAAAATGTTGTAAATAAAAACCTTGATAGAGACATGCTTAGTATTCAGAATGTGTCAAAAACCTTACAATTTAAGAGCATCTCAATTAAGCAACAGGAAAAAGACTTGAATGGTTATTTGTCTAAAGAAGATATACCATCTTTGTACATTACAAAAACATAAATGAAAGTCACAAGGAGATTCCAGTCCAGTAGGATGCTGTCTTAGTCGGGGTTTCTATCGCTGTGATAAAGTCCCATGGCCAAAAGCCATGCAGGCACGTGGTAAGCAGTAGCTGAAGCAGAGATCACAGAGGAACAGTTGCCTGGCTTGCTCAATTTGCTTTTTTATACATCCAAAGGACCATCAACCTCACAGGTGGCATCACCCACAGTAGTCTGGGCTCTCCTCTGTCAACTAACCACAGGCCAATCTGATAGAGGCATTTTCTCAATTTCTCAAAGGACTCCAGCTTGGGTCAAGTTGACAATATGTGAACCAGGACATATGCTGTCAAGAGTAAATGTTGGCAAAAATGTGAAGATGTTGGAACCTTTTTCAGTTGCTATAGAAGTGTAAAATGATTCTACTGCTATGGAAAGAATCTTAATCAAATCATTATAATTCTTATTAGCTATCATACTAGTGGATTTCTGTTAAGTCTTCTTCATGTATCTAAAGGCTAAAAGTGGTCTGAATGAAAATGGCCTCCCGTAGGCCTATAGGGAGTGATGATATAGGAGGTGTGGCCTTGCTGGAGTAAGTGAAGCTTTGTTGGAGGAAGTGTGCCACTAGGGGTGGGCTTTGAGGTTGCAGAAACTCAAGCCAGACCCATGTCATTCTCTTTTCTGGCTGCCTGCTGATCCAGATGTAGACCTCTCAACTTCTTCTCCAGCACCATGTCTGCCTGCATGCTGCCATGTCCCTCCATGATGATAATGGACTAAACTTCTGAAACTATAAGCTAGCTCCAATTAAATGTTTTCCTTTATAAGAGTTTACTCTTGATCTTATTCTTTACAGCTGAGTAATATTTCATTTGTGTACATGAATCACATTTTCTTTATCTGTTTATCAATTGACAGACATCTTGGTTAATTCCATTTCCTGATTACTGTGAATTGAACCACAGTGAACATGGATTTGCAAGTGTCTCTGTGGTAGACTATAAAGTCCCTTCTACCCAGGAGTTACACAGCTGGGTCTGATGGATTCTGTGTCTAGGTGTTTGTTGGTTTGTTTCTTGTTTGGTTGGTTGGTTTTTGTTTAGAAACCTCCAGAGGGATCTCCCAGTGGCTGCAGTAGTTACTAGTTTACATTCCCACGAACACTGTGTATAGATTCTCCTGTTCTCCATCCTCACCAGCATTTGTTGTCATTTGCATTCCTGAGCTTGGCCATTCTGACTGCCGGGAGATTAAATTTTAAAGTAGTTCCAATCTTCAGTTCCCTGAAAGCTAAGGATATTAAGGACTTTTCTTTCTTTCTTTAATTTTTTTTTTTATTTTATGTACATCAGTGTTCTGCCTACAAGTGTGTATGCAGGAGTCAGACAGCTGTGAGCTGTCATGTGGGTGCTGGGAAATGAACCTGGGTCCTCTGGAAGAGCAGCCAGTGCTCCTCACTGCTGAGCCATCTCTCCAGCCCCCAATTTCTTTCTTTAGTGTCTTAAAGCTTTCATTGTAGAAGTCTTCCATTTCCTTGGTGATGTTTATTCCTGAGTTATTTCTGTTTGATTTTTGGATGGTGTGGGTACTGTGATTGAGATTGTTTCCCTGATATATTTTTTAGTGTGTTTGTCATTGGTACATAGGAAGTCACTGATTTATGTGGGTTAATTAAAAAAAAAAAAAGACGGGGCTGTTGATGGAGAGTATGAATTGAAGTACCCTGTATGGGTGAACAATGCTGCTCCCAGAGGACATGGATTGTTAGTGAAAATTTCAAAGCCAGGCACAGGTTACCTCCCTGTGGGTTATCCTACAGGATCGGAAAGGCCCCAGAGGCAGCCAAACAGTACAGGATATTGCCATTGTTCCTGGATGCAAATGAGAACTAGATGGCAAGACCCTGTTGCTGAAGACACCACTCACTTTGGAATCAGTACAGAAAGAAACCAATTTTGAATTAATCAGAAAATATTCACCTTACTAGTTTACATAGTTCCTCCATGCTATGCAGGCTGCTGGGGGAGAAAAATCATTGTTCTTACCCTGCTCTGGACCATTTATGCTACAATACCAACCTGCTGGCAAAATGTGTCCACTGGTGGGAGAGTGGCATGATGGGTAAAGGGTTAATTGCCTGCTTTCTAATTGGGTATGAGGCATGTTCTATAGGAGGGGTTTCATACCTAGTACTATAAACATGGTCAAAAGCCCATGACTGGGAGATCATGGGCCCAAGGAACCTATTGATGTTTTGTGAAGTGATCATGCTGTGAAACTACCTTCTTTGTGTTAATATGTGTAGATTTGTGCTGCTGTGAATTTTGATCAGAGAAGCTTCTTTTTCCAGTGGGTGGTGGTTCAAATGCCCATTGTACACACTCTGAGTTACACACTCTGAGCACTCAGCTATGGATGGATCATCTGTATCAGTCTCCTACCATCCAAAGCTCTAGGAACTTCACAGAAGGAGAAGAAAGAATGCAAGAGTGAGCAGATGGAGAGAGCTATGAAATGCTTTCTCTGGACATGACCGTGCATGCATCAAATCAAAGCAGCTGCAGTTGCCTGCAGAAGACCTGTATATGAGCAAGCCGGTACATTTGCAGCATGGTTGGAGGAGGGGCTCCCGAGGCTCTATCCATAGCAGAGGAGCTATTGGCAGTCAGAGCTGCTGCAGGAAGGAGAGTCACTCTTTGAATATAGTGCCACTGCTAGGGTGTTTGTGCCCCAGTGAATGGCCACACACACACACATTCATATGGGCACTGACTGGACTCAGGGAGGGTACTTATAAAAAAAAATTAAAAAGAGGACATAAAGTTGGGGAAGAAATGGGGTGGTCCAGGGGGAGTTGCAGGGAGGTAGTGGTGGATGGATATGGTCAATGTACATTGTATGAATATATGAAATTTTCAAAGAATAAAACATTTTTCTTTTTAAACATTAAAAACAGAGTATCACATGACCCAGCATTTTCACCTGTATTTCTGCATTCAAGAGAAATAAAAACATTTGTTTGCACAAAATCTTGTACATGAATGTTGATAACAGCAGTTATTCATCATACCCCAGAGGGAAAAAGACCAATGCTTATGACCATCAATGGATGAACAGATAAGCACATTTTGTTATATACATAAAGTGAAATATTATCCAACTATAAAAAGGAATGAAGTACTTATGGGTGAACCTTGAAAACACTCTAAGCGAAAAGCAGACATAAGTCACATAATGCATGAATTTTTAAATAAAATATCTATAATAGATATATCATCAAGGCAGAAAGGCTGGTGTTTGCAAAGGGAAAGGGAAGAAGGTGTGTGGGATTTCTCCAAGGCCATAAAGAATTCAAACTAAAGAATGTGACGGTTGTACAACATGATGAGTGTGATAAATGCCATTAGATTCTACATTTTAATATGTTTAGCATTATATGAATTTCACCTCAGTTAAAACATAATAAAAAAACACCATTGGATAAGTTTTCCTGGTAAGAAATGCATAATAAAACAGTATATATATATATGTATAGGTGCTATCAGACTTACATTATGCTGAAATGTCATACATTTGAAAACAGCAACATAAGGGACATGGACAAAAATTAAACAGCTTAGAGTTTAAGTAAAGATATCAGACAGCAACTGAAATCTCCAGGAAGAAATGGAGTCTATCAGACACGGTGAATGGGAGGATCAATCTAATGCTCTGCAGATATGATCTTACTTTATTCTAGGTCCTATATAATACACACAACTATATGATTACTAGAATGCATTTGGGTTTGGTAACATATAAATAAATGGCAGTATGTAAAACAATAAGGTTACAAAATCTGGAAAGGATGGTAATATAATAGGTACAAATATTCCCCACTGGATTAGAATTTAGTATGAATTTGATATTATATCTTAAAAAGCTAAGATGTATGTTGCCAGCAAAACTGTAACTGGTCTGAAAATGATTTTTAAATAGAGTAAAATATTGAAGAAATTGGAACACTAGAAAAACACCCATTCGCTATAAAGGAAGACGGCAAGGGAGGGATGGAGCCAATGGACAACGTCATACTGAGGGTGGTGGCCCAAGCACAGAAAGACAGTGCTGATGTTCTCACTTATACAGATCTTTGCATCAAATCTTTAGATCTGTGTGTTTAACTTGGAATAGCTGTAGAATCCAGGAAAGGGGCCATCGGTGGGGAGGGGGAAGAAATACCATATGGTGACGGGGATAGTAGAACATAGGGGATATGAAGCAAACAAAGGGAATAACAGCTCTGGAGGGGGATTTAAGTGGGGAGAGGGATGGGAGGGTAGGGCAGAGGAGGGGTAGGCAGAGGGATAACTAACACTATGGATATTTGAAAAAAGCCATATGGAAACTTAATATTTAAAACTTCATATATATATGACATATATATGAATATGGATATATATGAATATGAAAGGATTTAAGTGGGATTACCATACAGAGAGGACGGTGCTTCTCTAAGAACCCAAGGGTTACCAAATAAAAAGCCATATATGTATGTATGTATGTATGTGTGTATGCGTGTATGTGCACATTTAAAGAACACAAAGTTGGAGGTGTAAAGAGGAGGCTAGATCTGGAAGGAGTTAGGGGAAAGAAAGGAGTGGTTATGATCAAAATATAATGTATGAAATCCATAAAAAATAAAAAATATTTTAAAAGAAAAATAAAAAGCTCAAGTACCAGGTGAGGTCATGGGTGTCCTGGGAAATCCCCAAACATGAGAGGCAACTGCTATTACTCATACTTGTCCACCAGAACTTGATATTAAGACCCTATTGCTGAAGACGCCATACCCTTTGGTCACAGGACATGGAGAAATGAAGCTGATACTGACCAGGAAGCTTCCTCCCTGCTGGTGAGCTCTCATAGTCCTGGAAGATGCTGTGCAGGCTGTTGGGAGAAAGAAGTCATCCACACTCTTACTCAGCTGTGAACATCTGGAGCTACAGGAACAGCTGTGTGACAAGAAATGTTGATGGGTGCGATAGTGGTACAACTACTACGGCATCAACCAGCTGCCTTCTGATTGGACTTCAGGCCTGCTCCAGAGGAGGGAATACGTGCCTGGTATTATACACCTGGCCAAGAACCCATGGTTGGGGAGCTCACAGGCTCCAGGGGGGAACGTACTACTATTATTTTTCTAGATGGACATTGTAGTAAACGGACATCTTTATACCCCACAGTTCTCACATCTCACAGGAGAAGTATCTTGTGCAGTAAACAGCAGTTAATGCAGAAACTCACAGTCAAAGTGCAGAGAATAAGAATCTGTGGAGTAATCAGTCCTGAGTGGGACACCTGGATCACACCCATTTCCCCAGAGTACTCAGTCCTGAGTGGGACACCTGGATCACACCCCTTCCCCCAAAGCTCAGGGTCCTTTGGCAGAGGGAGCAGAAGGGTTATCAAGGCAAGAGGTTCGGGAGGACTGGAGGGTGACAATGCCTTCTGGATATGACAAGACCAGGGCCCTTGCAAACTCGCAGAAGCTATGGTCATCTGCATAAGACCCGCACAAGATCAAGCCACTCAACCTTCTAGCAAGGAGAGGGAAGGTGTCCTGAGTTCCCCCCCATCGACGAGGAGCTGTTGACAGTTGGTGGCTGCTGGAGTCTGTTTTCTTTGAGGGTGTGGCTCCTAGTGTGATAACCATGCACTGAAGTGTGGTTCCACACCCCTGGGTACATAGGCAGCATCAACTGGACTCTCTTATTAAAAAGAAGAAGAAGACTTCAAGTTGAGAGGGAGCAGGGAGTGGAAATAGACACAGGAAAAGGTAGAGGTAGGAGGGGTGGTAAATATGATTGAAAACACATTGTATTTATGTATGACATCCTCAAAGAATTAATAAAAACATACTTTATTTTTTTAATCAAAGAAATGAAAATGCCATACTATAAAATATCTACCCTTTATAAAGGAAGACAGCAAAAGAGGGATAAAATCTATGAACAACATTTGAAGCATGGGAAGCCAAAAGCAAAGTGGCAGAAGTAAATTGAACCTTAATTACAAATAATTACCCAATCCAGTCAAAAGGCAGGGATTATCAGACCATATTAAAACATGAAACAAGACCCAAGTATGCGCTGCATAAAGGAAACACACTTTAGATCCAAAGATACAAACAGGCTGAAAGCCATAAGAAGGGAAAGATAAACCATGCAAACAGCAACCCTGAGCAAGCTGGAGAGGCTGCATTAATATCAGACGAAGGGGACTTTGAAATAAGAGCTAGAAAAGGGGAGACCACCCAGGAAGAAGACGGTAGCAGCAAGGAGCAGAAAGTTTGGGGTGAGACTCTGGGAATTCTCAAATTAAGAAGTAGGACAAAGAGGAAAGATTTTTGCAACAGAAAACCCATATGATTGCATTTCTCTAGGCCATGGGATGAAGCGCATGCATCAGAACCCCTCAGCCCCTGCTTGCTTGCTGACCATGCTGTGTTTGACAAATAAGGAAAGAAGAGATATGAATAGTGACTTCCCAAGCCAGAGGAATACCAGAGCAGAGCTGAACCTAAAACTTTCTATTTTCTTTCTGTCTCTTTCTGT
>CABHPH010158334.1:11843-25427 GCA_902168325.1 Peromyscus nudipes | reverse complement strand
CCCCCAGTCCCTTCCTTCTCGCCTTCAGAGACCAGATCTTGCTGTCTAGCCCAGGTTGCCCTTGAACTCATGGCAATCCCTCTCCAGCCTTCTAAGTGCTGGGATTCTAAATGTGTACACCCCCTACATCTGGGTGTATACACCCAACTCCCACTTTCTAACCTCTCCTGCCTGGCAGGTTTCCAAATATATGCTACTGGCCTTCGTGATAAAAGCTTTAATCTGCCCAAAGAGGAGAATGAGGCACAGAGCAGGAAGGGGCCTGGGATCCAAGTCTCCAGCCTCCGAGGCAACTGATTCATTTTCCCCTCTGGTCGCTTCCCCCCAATCCCCAAGCCATCCAGTCCCTTGTACCCTATGTGGCTGTCATTGAAAACAGGTGGACCCTCTTATGGCTCCCTTCAAACTAGAACACAGTTGACCTCCCCCCCCCCCGGGACCCTTTGGACCTGCATCCCTGAGGTCCTAACTCCTGTCTGCCCCCAGCCACCACAAGCACAGTCCCCCTGCCTGCCCAGAACCTTCCTCCTTGCCTCTTCTCATCTGTGTCTCAGCTTAAAGATCACCTCCTCGAAGGGGCTCTTCCTGACCACTTTCCCTGAGTTCCTCACTCAGCATCATTCCCATATCCAACACAACCTCGAACGTGTATTTTCTTGATTCCTCTCTCTGTTCTCTCTTAGCTGGGGAGCTCTGGAGGTATGAGGTCTGTCTGTTTCACTCATTACAGAAACAGCAGATCCAGCTTAGTTTCTGATTGGTACTCAATGCTTGGTAAATGTCCTCTGATGGACGTACTAGGTGCTTAGTAAATGTCCTCTGCATGAAGTACTAAGTGTTTAGCAAACGTTATGAATCAAGTATGAGGTGCTTAGTAACTGTTATGAGTGAGGTCTGAGGTGCTTAGTGAAGAGGAAACCGCAGTGGGGTAGGATTATGGATGTACAAACCTACACCAACCACCTTTCTGTGCCCCACACCTTGAACTTCTCAACAAAACACTACAGAATCACACACTTCATCACCCATGTTTTAGAGGAGGGTCTGAGGTTTAGAGAAGCCCCTACTTGGTTGGACCTTCTTGTTCTTTCCCTCCAGGAGGGCCGTAATTGCTGACATGGAGGGAGGCATGGAGCCTATGGGAGGGGGAACCTGTAGAAGTTGCCTCCACCGCCAGGCGTTGGTGGCGCACGCCTTTAATTCCAGCACTCCGGAGGCAGAGGCAGGCGGATCTCTATGAGTTCGAGGCCAGCCTGGACTACCAAGTGAGTTCCAGGAAAGGCGCAAAGCTACACGAGAAACCCTGTCTTGGAAAAAAAAAAAAAAAAGTTGCCTCTACCATGGCCAGGCTCTGGCTTATGGCACTCTGACCCACCCCAGTCTCTAGAAACTCCTTAGATGCAGCAGGAGTGCCAGCCCTCTGAACATGAGATCCTTCTGTCCACAGCACTGGACTACTCAGGACATGGGCTGATGGGAACACTTCTGTGTGCTTCCAGGCACTCTGGGCAGGTTAGCGCCGCCGACAGATGGCCTGGCTTCCAGCCTTGGCTCACCCTTAGTCCTGGGGAAGGAAAGATGTGGGATTCACTGTGACCTTGGTTTGCCGTCCCCACGTGGGGCTTCCACAGCAGGTGCTAGATGGAGTAGGTCATGGGTGACCCCCATTCGGCCTGGGTCAGCTGTGGAGTATCTTCTGGAACTTACCTCTTCCTTGTCCTTCTACTCTGGCTGTTGTGTTTTGCTTTTTACCCTCCTGAGACCCCGAGCCAGTGACCTCTTGGTGTTCTGCTGTCCGTAGCACAGCAGCAGGTGGGTCTATCAGCAGTACTGTACTTGAGGCACCGTGGAGATTGGGAGGGTGTGGACCCCTCGAATAGGTGTAACGGAGCCGGAGAGCATCTAAGGAAGCCTGACTCAGTTCTCTTCCCCTGTGACGGGCGGAATGGCAGGCTGGCCTCTGCTTCCCCCAGAGTCCCCACTTTCTGGAAGTATTTAACAGGAGTGATGCAGAGGCCCCAGGCCAGGGACTGCTGCCCCTGCTTGGGGAGGGAGGAGGAGGAGGAAGCCACTCAAGCCCACAGCAATAAAGGGTTTATCTCACTGTCCTCCATTGCCATCTCAGCCTTCCTCCCTGCCAGACTTAATTTCCGCCTGTCACTTGAGAGGCCTGGGTGGGTTTGGGGACACAGCTTGCTCGTGTCACAGTGGATTCAGCCTTGGACTGTGAGGGGAAGGGAAAGGGCCAGGCATAGCTCAGTGCTGAGGGGGTGAGGGGGCTTCTAAGGCCCCTCTGGGTCTCAGGTTTCCATTGTAGGTGGGTTGTCTGCTGGCTACTGTGGTCACAGCCCCTGGGTCTCTGGGGACCCTGGGAGTCCATCAGCATGAGGGCCCCAGGGAACATCCCACCTGCAGGGACAGGAGACCTGTGAGGAGGGAGGGTCTGGGGCCAGCCCCACAGGGAGAGCCGGCCACAGCAGAACTGTCATAGTCTGAAACGCTCTTCCAGGGTCCCACCCTCCCCTTGCAGGGGTGACATCTGGGGCCCCTCGCAGCTCCCGGGTAATGAAGCTTGACCATCCTGAGGCAGAGCAGCTAGTCCATGTCTAAGTCTTGCTGTGAGGTGCTTGGCAGGTGGGTGATGGATGGATGCTTTCTCCGGCCATTAGCGCAGGTGTCTCTGTTGTCAGCATTGGAATGAAACACCTGAACCAGGGGTTTGTGCAAATGAAGGAGCCTGCTTTGGCCTCACTGTGCTGGACCCCAGAGTCCAGGTAGGTCAGCAACTGGTGGGGTAACGGTGCAGTCCCAAGAGTGGAGAAGGCATAATCCAGTCCCCAGGCTTCTGTCCCAGGGCCCATACACTGCTGACTACCATGGTCATGGCCCCTGGGTCTCTGGGGACCCTGGGAGTCCATTAGCATTAGGATACCAGGGAGCATCCCAACTGCAGGGCCAGGGTGCCTGTGAGGAGCCCTGTTCCCGTCTCCTCATGCCCGGTGATATGACTTTGGGATACGTGCTTATGCTACCATTCTACAACTTGGGAATCTGAGACCAGAGAGGCTGAATGAGCAAACCATCCTGGTAATCACACACAGCCTTTGGGTTTGGAGACACAGAGTCTTCTGCTAGCCCAGTGGTCCAGCCACCCTCCAGGCTACCCACACTGTCCAGTGTGTCTGAGCACAGATAAATCAGATGCTATCTCTGGGAACTGCAGAGGCCTGGCTCCCAACTACTGCGTATACCCTCCAATCTGTCTCCTCTCCTCTGCCTCCCTGAGGCTGGCAGCACTGGGCTAGAGGGGTGGTCGCTGGAGCAGGTCCCAGAAGCAGCTTGGCCTGCACTTGGCTCCCAGGTGGAACTTCTCAGCAGCATTCCAAGATGCCTGAGTTCCTGGCAAAGATTCCTCACCCTCTTTCCCTACAACCATCTGTGGCACCCCCATTGCCTGCAGGAGGAAAGCAAACTTAGACTTCAGAAGCATTTGTTAACAGATAGGTTTGGCCTGAGAGGCCACACTTCTAGCAAGTCCCCAGTGGTGGTGTGAACGACATCCCTCAGACCTTACTTTGGAAGAATGAGACCTCATCCGGCTCCATCTGCTGTTTGTCCCTCATCTTTCAGGAAGACATTGCTCACAGGTTCACATGGTACCTGCTTTCTCATTTCTACTTATCCTTCAAAATCAGGTTCAAAAACCTCTTCCTGGTTGCTTCAGATAGCTACATGCTCATCATCTGCACCTCCAGACCTCTTTACTAGCCCTTGAAATCCTGAGTGGTCCCAGGCCTCAGACTCCCGGGGTGGTGGAGACTCAGCTCCGCCCAGATCAGCTGTGTGACCTCAAGAAAGTTGCTTGCTTATCCTTTCTGTGTCAGAGGTCACATCTAGACCCCCTTTTTTCCAAGGTGGACCAACAGTCACTTCCTCACATATGCATGGATAAAAGGAAATAAAAAATGTGTGGTGGGGTGATGGGGGCAGGGCAGAGGCAGAACCTGTTTCCCTTCCTGTCTGGTTTTGTCTCCAGTCCCCAGTGCCCAGCACAACAGGCTCTCCCGTTAATCCATGGGGTGACCTTTCCAAGGGCTTCTCAGCCACAAAAGTAAATTCCAAAGGAGCAGCGAAGAGCTGAAGAGCTCCAGCTGAGATTCCCACTGCCAATCAGAATTGCTCTTTAAACGCATCTGTCAAGAGAACAAATGTTTTCTTAAAGAAAGAGCAGACGTCACGCCAGACGCCTGTGTATCTTTTGCCATTCTGTCCTTGAGGGGCCACAAATGGGGGGGCTCAGCTAGAGGACCTCTGGTGACTTCCTTCCCACTGATGTGGAGTTGGGACACGCAGGTAGCCCTCTTGTGCCCTGGTGAAGGCCCATGTCTTCGTGGCCAGTCTCTCCTAACCATTTCCAGGCAGGGGGCCACATGGAGCCTGTGTGCTCTCTCAGCTTGGTATGGCTCACCCAGATGGGATTCAGGCCCATCTTTTCCAGACTCACTAACTCTCCCATGGCTGCACAATGCTCCTAGATCTTTGGCCTTGGCCTCAGTGCTGGCCCAGAGAACTTGCCCAGTGTCTGGACCCTCTATTCCCCTCCCTGCTCAAGGTTACCTGATGAGGAAGGTCTCCTAAGGGAGTGAGAGCAGAGCAGAGACTTGAGCTTGTAGACAGATAGAGAACACGAATTCATCTGAATGTGCCACAGGAGCTGGCCTGGGGTAGCCTGTGAACGTAATATGACTTCCATAGTGACCAGGCAGCCAGGATTTCCCTGGGAGTGAGGACCCTGTATCGAAATCTCTGCTGCATTCGGCTGGATGCACTGTACAAGTGCGCAGGTTGTGGATAGCCCCTGTTGGGTGCCTTGTGCCACTGATACTCTTCCCTTCTCAGTACCCATGTGTAGCTCTGGGAAAGTGGGATGGGGCAGGAACAATAAGTGGGTACCACTGTCCCATCTGGAGGGGGCCTGGGGCCACATTAGGATCTTCCTGGTTGGTCCTGTGCCCCGAGTGAAGGAGGCCTATCAGTGCTCAGGATTGGGGCCCAGCTCGGATAGGCAAGGGGCAGCCTGCCAGCTGTGACTGCAGCCCATTACCAGCTGCCTCTGCCCATCAAGCTTAGAGGTGGAAGATCCTCGGCCCGGCACACTCAGACTTCATGTAATGCTTGTGAACACTGTGTATGGTAGGCTGTTGGGTTCATGGTCCCTAAGCCCCACCTTCCAGAGAGAAAAGTGAGGTAGAGAGAAGAAGGGCATCAGTGCCAGGGTCCTGGGAGGACTGTGAACACTTGCAGAGGTGCCCAGGGGGATGCCATGGCTGTACTTTGTGACTTATGACTAGATGCCCATGCTGGTCCTGCTGAAATCTGTTCCTTACAAGAATAAAGTTTAGAAAGTCCTGTCCTTCTTTCCATATGTAAAAACTGAAACCTAGGAAAGGACAGTCATTGGCCAAAGCCCTGGGGGACTTTAGGAGCAGAACCCTGTGTCCAGGACACTGTGAGAGGACCCAGGGTCATGCTCTTCTAAGAGCCTGGGTGCTGCCATATGTTCCAGGGCTGAAGGGGCCTCAGATACTCATCTTGGAGCTACAGTGATGGAAGCCTTGTCCCCTTTAAGTAGAGAGCGGGCTGCAGTGCGTGGACTATGCCCAGCCAGTGGGAGGGAGCTCCTGGGCCCCTCCTCGGGAGGGTGAGGGAGGGACCTGGTGTGTGGCTGGGAGCCGTGGGCAGTGCAGAGACCGCAGACATGCTGTGTGGGCTCAGCCGGGACAGCCCTGCGGAGGCAGGTAGGTGGGGCATGCAGACACCACACCAGCTGGGTACTACAGAGGGGAGCCTGGATGGTAGGAACGGGGCTGCCACTTTAGGGCATAGGGACTTGGGAAGTTGAGTGAGAAAGAGGGCATGGGATCCTTAGCCAGACAGGTGCTGAGGGCTGTCTGCTCTGGAGCTGGCCTGTCACTGGAAGGCTGTCCCTGGGGCACAGGTTGCAGGGTGTTCAGCCAGAGACCTGGGGAGGCTGCCCCTCCTGCCTCAGTGGGGAGAGGAGTGCTGCTGCCAATTGTTGGGAGCATGGGGCTGTCCATTGGGACTGAGCCTTCCCTGAGGCCAGGGTAGGTCAGGGTTTCTGGGAGCCCTGGGCTCTGGAACTCAGATGAGGGGCGGGGACCAGCTGTCACATTCCTTGGCGGTGGTTGTAGTGTCTGGGGAGGAGCAGAGGGGTGAGTACAGTGATCCCTGTCTCTGTCCATCTGTCTGTTTCCTAACTTCAGCCTGTTGAGCCAGCCTGACACCACCCCCATCAATAATGTGGGTCACCCTGCTCTCTGTGCCTTAGGGTCACCACCCTCCAATGCTCCCAGTTCCTTCCACAGTCTACACACCCCTCCACAGCTTCCAGGGTCTGTGCCACTGAGCACCACAGGTCTTCTTCTAGGGACACCTCAGTCATAAGAGTTGGAGTTGAGGATGGTACAACTTCTGTGCTTGGCTGAAGCCCAAGCCTGCCGCGCTTTCACCCTCCTCTCTTCATGGCTTTCAGGTTTCCACCCCTGTTACAGCCTGTGTCCTGATCTTCTGGGCTCTGGGCCTCCTCCACCTCTAGTGGGGCCTGTGTTCTGGTGTTCTCCTGACCTGCCTCAAGCCCTGAGTTCCCAGGAGGCAGAGGCTAAGCCTGAAGTCTGATTATAGCTCCCGAGCTCTCTCGGGGCCTCTCTTTGGCTCTCTAGTTTCGACTCTGATGCTTCCCTGACTCCCCTCAGCCCCTGAGAATCTCCTCTGTAGGTCATAGGACCTCACAGTCACACCTGCACCAGGATGAGCTGACTTCTGGGAGCAGCAGGATCTAGGTGTTCTGTATTTCCTTATCCCCTCCCTGCTCCTCTATAGGTAAGGTCTGTTCCCTGTTCCTTCTTCTTGACCACCAAGCTTCATGTCAGAGTTCCCTCAAAAGTCTCAGGGCCCAGCATAGATCCCACGCCCACTGCTAAACCAACCACGGAGCCTCTCACTGCCCAGGCCTGGTTGCAGGGCCTCTCTTAATCTGGGGAAGGCGGCCAACAGGTGGTCTCTGCAGAGGTGGGGTGGGGCGGGGACTGAGGCCTCTGTGAGAGTGGAATTGGGGTTGGGGTTGGTGGAGCAGGCAGCCTGGCTCTCTCTGGCCTGGATGGACTCTACCCTAGTAGATCTTTCCTCAGGCTCCATCCTGGGACTATCCAGGCTCTCTCTGGGAGCCTCTAGGGCCTCTATGGAATGGAAGATGTGACATATACAGTAGGCCTGATTCAGACTGAAATGGCTGAGAGCCCCACCCACTGCCCATCCCAGCAGATACACACTGCCTGAAGGATGGGCATGTCCTCTGACTCCTGACCACAAAGATGTCTTTGTCACCAGGGGCTGCCAGGCTTTAGTGAATACTGGCCACCCAGCAGGCTCGGGACAATTGAGGCAGAGTGTATGCGCAATGGATGATCCCTGTTGGCACCCTCCTCCCCAGGAGCTTCATCGAAGCCACTTCTAGGCCTGGGCTGTGGCCATGGAGGAACCTAAGAGGCCACCCACTTGGGGATCAGCCAGGAGCCTGGAGCCAGGGAGAGGTGGGCTCCACCCAGGCTCAACCCCTTCCTATTCCTGGCCTCCGCCCACTTATTATGCTTCTTTGATGGCCATTTTCCTCATCCACAAATGGGGAGTAAGTTCAAAAGCTAGGTGCTTACAGAATGCTAGACAGCCCTACCCCCACCCCCACTCCTGCTTGAAGCACAGTGAGGTCTTTCTGATAATGTTGAGTGCTGAGGAAAAGATGGGGAGAGTTGGTAGGGACTTCAGGAAGTGTTGGGATGAGTATGTACTACAGACTCATGGCATGGCCTCCCTGACCAGGGGATATTTCATCAGATTACTGCAGGAGGTAAGAGAAGGGGGTGTCTGGGAAGTCTTCCAGGCACAGGGAGGCATGACTCTAGTCATGGCTGCAAGGAGCCTTGCCCTACCTAGCCAGCATTTCCTGCATCCTCACTTGGGGTCTTTGGTGTTCTTGCTAGGGGAGGAAAGAGAGACAGGAGTGAAGGATGTTTCCCCCTTGTGTCGGGATCACCTGGTTCCAGGATGTGGCTTCAGTCTCCCCATCACAGGGACCCCAGTGAGACTGCCCCCTTGTTTCTCAGTGAAGAGCAGCTTGCGTGGATGCTTGCAGCGGACTGGCCATGGAAGAGCCCAACCAGGTTGCCAATCCTTGTTCCCTCTGGCCACCTTGGCACTGCACAATGAGGCTTCCCGTTGGATGTGTGGCTGCTGGGCTCATATCATTGAAAATGTACCATGGCTGTCTTATCTGTTGTCCCATGCCTCTGCCTGTGGAAAGCTGGCTTCCTGGAGGCCTATTGGCTGTGAAGACCAAAGCCCACATCTCAGCCCTCTGCTCATCCAGCCCTGCGGGGACAATGGTGTCACTGTGGACCAATGTCTCTTTGAACAGAGAGGTCCTAGGCCTGCTGAGGTGTTATCATATTCAGAGGGAGGGGGCATAGGAGGCAGGATCAGGTGCCCTGGGAAGCCATGTGGCCTGAGCTTGAATGCATCTAGGAGCTGAGTGTCCTTATTGTGGTTCTCTTAACTTCTGTGTGCCTCGGTTTCTTCATCTATCACATGATAGTGACAGTGGTGTTTTGGACTCAGGCTTATCGTGAGGACTGAGTGGTAATGACTTTGAAGTTCTTAGAACTAGGCCCGGGGCAAAGCTTGTTCCATCTTTTGCCATGAGGCAATAGTCACCCTCTCCGTGCCTCAGTTTCTCCCCTTGTGTATCAGTATGCCAAGCTGGCCTGACTACAAAGTTCACCCTTCCTTCTGCATACCAACAATGCTTTCTGTATTCTGGTGATCAAATCAAGGTTGGCCAGGGATGTGATGCCAAGCCACCTCTCTCCAGGAATTGTGAAAGTGGGGTACTAAGGGTTGGGAGTGGGGACCTTGATCCAGCTGTCATGGGAACACGTGGATCCCACTAAGGGGTCTCCACCTTCAGCTTGCTCAGCTGCCTCTGATGCAGATGCCAGGCCTCAGCTAAGTTTACAGCACCCCCTGGCCCCATGCCCCCTTTCTGGCACTCCACTTGGGCGGCACCCTGGCACAGCAGCCTGGCAAGGGACGGGCTTCCTTTTCCCTTTGTGAGAGCTCAGTAGCTCCCTGGGGCTGCAGAGGGAGGGAGATGTAAGGCGGATCAGCAAGATTTGCCTGAGAAAGCATAAAGGGAAGAGGACTGCCCCCACCTCCGTCCGCCTAGTTGCAGCAGCCAGGACCAGGTGTCCAGTCCTGTGCCCTGGCTCCCCATGGGCCCCGGAAGTGAATTTCCCTCTGAAGCAATTTCTACAGCCCCGACTGACTGAAGTAGTGCTCATAATTGGCCATTGCTGGAAGGAGGAGACTAGGAAAATGCAGATAAAAATATCCCTGTTTTTTTATGCATGTTTCCAGCTGAAATTGGTGGGAAAGATGTTTTTTGAAAAGCCTTCATCTCTAAGCATGTAATTACCAGGTCCAAGAACCCCCCCCCTCCAAAAAAATACAAGAGGATAAGAGAATGTGAACATATTCCCTGAGGGAGGATGCTGGGGGCCAAACCCCATGGAGGCATCTATAAATAAAGTGGTCCCCTAATTTCTCACTGTTCTCAGTGAGGGAGACACCTCCCCCACCACAGAGAATAGAGGCTCAGGCATGTAGCCAGATGGCAGTTCTGACCCTGCTTTGGTTCTTGGTTTGAATTCTGCCTCAATCTCTCCCATCCTAAGGTTGTCCTGGGTTGGGGGGAGGCATGATGTTCCCCCTGAAAATGCATCGGTAGATATCATCCATTCCTTACGGGTTACTCTGAATATGACTGGGGAGTCTTAGATTCAAAAGCCTGCCCCCCCCATGTGTGTGTGTGTGTGTGTGTGTGTGTGTGTGTGTGTGTGTGTGCATGCCTAGGTTTTTATGTGGGTTCTGGGAGATCCGAACTTGGGTTCTCATACTTGTGTGGCAAGCACTTTATCCATTGAACCGTCTCCCCAGTCCGTTTACTGACTCCATACACAATGCCATTGACCTGCTTGTAACCTCATCCCATCAAAATCTGGAACTGCACAGCGGGCAGCCGGAGCCCAAGGCTAGCAGGATTTGTATGAAGGATGAAGTTGAGGCTACTCAGTGTTAGAACTAGAGGACCCATGTGACTTAGCTGCCCCATGAAAGTTACCATGGCCAAGTTCAGCACTGGACAAGACCTGAATATTGGGATGAAGAAAGCAGGGAGAGTCATCTTTAAAGACAGGTTGCAAAGACACCACAGGGACCCTCTAGGAACGGGGTCCCCTCCTTCAGCAGCTAGCTTGCCCAACCCATGCTGCTAAGAGCAGCATTTGGGGATGCTTGACCTTCAATTCCCTGGTCCTTCTATTTTATCTTCAGGGTCCAAATCTCCACCTTCAACCCACAGGTATTCAGGGATGTGTTACAAAGGAGTCACCGCTCTGGTTTGGATAAACTTGGTCCTCAGCTTCCGTGAAATACAGGCCCTCATACCCTTCCCCACAGACACATAAACCTTGAATCTTATCTCTCATCTCCCCAGCACAGTCCAAGAGGGAGAGAGCCTATGAGGCAGGATCTGATTTGCCCGGGATAAGACACATTTCAATTTCAGAATCGTCCTGGTGAAATACTAGAGACATCTGCGCCACATTGCTGATGAAACGCAGCCTTTCTAATTTTATTAGCTCAGAAACGTCTTGTTGGAGATAATGAAGGACGTACGAGGGAGCAGTAACAGGAGGCATTATACTAAATGGTGTGTTGCCTGCATCAGCAATGGCTGTGAACATGGGTCTGAGAAGGAGGGTGAACATAGAGCGGTGGGAGACCCCACTCCAGGAGCCCTAAAAATACTGCTCACTTTAACTGCTGTTTAACTGGTTATTTACCAGTTTGGGGGGAAGCAAAGGGAGCCTGGCCACTCAGCAGAGTAAATGGGGAACCCCGACAGTGTCTCATGGGTTAGACTAGAGACGATGAAGGTGTCCATAGGCCTCGGTTGAGCTGTGGCCCTGACCCTGGCCAAGCCTTTCCCCTATGTAGGCTGAGCATGTCCCTGATCATAGAACAGTGGTCCTCGGTGGAGGCTGATGTGGCTCCCTCAGGGAACGCTTGGTAATTCCTGGAGTCATTTTTGACTGCCTCAGGATCTGTTGATGTCTGGACATGGAGAGACCAGGGGTGCTGTGAACCTTCCTACAATAAAAAGACCCTCTTCCAAAAAAGAAAAAAAAAAAGGCAGTAGAGTTGAGGTTGAAAATCTCACTGAGCCCTGGATAGTCCAAGCTGTCTTGCCTTAGGCTGATTAGCCCAGGCTGACCCCTAATATAGCTAGACCTAGCTGGGATGAGGTAAGTGGCCTTTGCCACCTGCAGGGGTCCCGTGACTTCTGTCTGACACCAGCCCCAAGGCTTAGAGAGAAGATACCTCCCTCCAGCTGTTGAATGACAGGCACCATCCACTTAGAAGGATGGGCCTTTCTGCTCTGAGCTGGACTTGTTTAAGGGAGACACAGGGGGCATGCACAGGGTCGAGTGAGGTCTGAGGAAGGAGTGGGAAGCTGCAGATACACCTGGTACCTGGGAAGGATGACCCCTCCTCAGCTAGCACAGGGAGCTTTGCCAGCTTAATGGCTGTCAGTCGGGTGCTGAGAAGAAGGAGGCTTGGCGGAGCATGGTATACAGCCTGGTCAAGAGGTCCTGAGCCATGGGGTGGGGGTGGGGGCACAAAGTCTACCTCAGAACTGCCAGTCTGAGCCTCAGTTTCCTTATCTGTCGGGGGATGTGAAGGTCTCACCTCCCTCCCCCTGGTGCAGCTGTGAGAACAGGGAAGTCCAGAGAAGTCCTGTAGGAGGGAGAGGCAGTGGCTTCACCACAGGGCAGGTGGTCTGGATACCCTGCAACTTCAGACCTCGGAAACACAGATGTGGGTGAGCCTGGGAAGGGGTGGAGGCCATCAGTTAGCAGACAGGGAAAGGCACAGCTCTCCCAGGCCAGTGCGGGCCACTGAGCCATTAGAGTTTCTGGGTTACTCAGGTGCTGCTGGGCTGGGGTTGTCCCTGGGTGTTCAAGGCGCGATGCTTCCAAGGCCTTTGAATAACAAAAGCCACAAAGCTTAGATCACATTCCTAAAATAACGTTATTTTTGTATGTCACCTGTGTGCATTCCAAGGACGGTCAGCTTTCTGTACTGCCTGTCCCTCTGCTGTGGGCCAACCAACCACACATAAAAATTATCAGAAGATATTTGTACTGGGCTGTACTGAACATACGCAAATCTTCCCCCCCCCCCCATCATCTTAAATATTGTGTTATCCAGAAGTCTGGGTCAGAAGGTACTAGCCGTGTAAATAACATACTGTTTTATGAATGGACTGGAGAATCTGCAGACCTGGGGTTTTTCAGGGGCTTGGAGACCTGGTCCTGGTGGATACTGAGGGATAACTAAGCTACCTCAGCTCTAGTTTTCTTAAAATGCCCAGCAGAATGTCCATGTTGGTCATAGCTGCTGTCCTGCATTGCTTAGGGATGCATGGAAGAAGAAAAGAAGCCTGGGCATGTTCAGTATAAGAGCATTTTTTTTTCTGAACATTTTTTTTTTTTTTTGGTTTTTCGAGACAGGGTTTCTCTGTGTAGCTTTGCGCCTTTCCTGGAGCTCACTTGGTAGCCCAGGCTGGCCTCGAACTCACAGAGATCCGCCTGCCTCTGCCTCCCGAGTGCTGGGATTAAAGGCGTGCGCCACCAACGCCCGGCCATTTTTTTTTTTCATAGTTGAATCTGCAGGTGTGGAGACAGAGGGCTGACTATATTTTCTTTATATTTGAAATATTGGGATAGGGTGTTTCTTTGTTTTGTTTTGGTGAGGGCCTCATAGCATAGGCTGGCCTGGAAGTCACTATATAGTTGAGGATGACCTTCAGCTCCTAACCTCTCTCTACTTCTGGAGTGCTGGGGTTACAACGTGTTCCACCACACTGTGCTCTAATAACTCTTTAAAAAATAATCCCCCAAAGACAAATGTTTGTGCAGGTGAGACACATCCCAGGAAGATAAGGAGACAGGAAATGAGAGAGGAGTGGTAAGGATCTGGGAAGAGAGTGGCAGGCCCCTGTCCATCTGCTAAGCATTTTGAGAGGGAGACACACACACACACACACACACACACACACACAGAGAGAGGGAGAGGGAGAGGGAGAGAGAGAGAGAGGGAGAGAGAGAGAGAGAGAGAGAGAGAGAGGGTGAGAGAGAGAGAGGGGGAGAGGAAGATAAGGGGGGTTTATAATCTGTAAAACATTAACATGCACACACACACACACACACACACACACACACACACACACAGAAGCACTGGCCAGGTCTGCTCACAAAAACTATGGTAAGTGCCTGCCCCACCAGGTATGCATCTAGATCCTGGGGCAGGGCCAATAGGTCTGGGTTCTAAGCTAGGTCATAACCCCCCCCCCCAGCTGTGTGATCCTGAACATGAGTTCTCCCTCTT
>CABHPH010158334.1:0-11443 GCA_902168325.1 Peromyscus nudipes | reverse complement strand
CACAGAGATCCGCCTGCCTCTGCCTCCCGAGTGCTGGGATTAAAGGCGTGCGCCACCAACGCCCGGCCATTTTTTTTTTTCATAGTTGAATCTGCAGGTGTGGAGACAGAGGGCTGACTATATTTTCTTTATATTTGAAATATTGGGATAGGGTGTTTCTTTGTTTTGTTTTGGTGAGGGCCTCATAGCATAGGCTGGCCTGGAAGTCACTATATAGTTGAGGATGACCTTGAGCTCCTAGCCTCTCTCTACTTCTGGAGTGCTGGGGTTACAACGTGTTCCACCACACTGTGCTCTAATAACTCTTTAAAAAATAATCCCCCAAAGACAAATGTTTGTGCAGGTGAGACACATCCCAGGAAGATAAGGAGACAGGAAATGAGAGAGGAGTGGTAAGGATCTGGGAAGAGAGTGGCAGGCCCCTGTCCATCTGCTAAGCATTTTGAGAGGGAGACACACACACACACACACATACACACACACACACACACACACAGAGAGAGAGAGAGAGAGAGAGAGAGAGAGACAGGCTGATGATGCAATGGGAAAGATTTTTCTTCCAGTAAAGCTGAGGTTGGTGGACTGACACATAAGTGGGGTTTATAATCTGTAAAACATTAACATGCACACGTGTACGTGCACACACACACACACACACACACACAGAAGCACTGGCCAGGTCTGCTCACAAAAACTATGGTAAGTGCCTGCCCCACCAAGTATGCATCTAGATCCTGGGGCAGGGCCAATAGGTCTGGGTTCTAAGCTAGGTCATAACCCCCCCCCCCAGCTGTGTGATCCTGAACATGAGTTCTCCCTCTTTGAGCCTTAGCTCCCTTTCTGGATAGTTGGGTAACATTACCCATAATAACAATATGGACTGTGACATGGGCATGTCAGATGCTCAGCCGTGGAGTGGCTGAGAAGCTCCCAATGTGGGGACCCTTATTACCCAAGCATCCTTAACCCCGAAGACAGCCCCAGGACACCTTGACCGGATACCAGGTATAACTGGTGAATGGCATGAAGTAGACGAGCTATCTCCTCAAGTGGAAGAAAGTGGGGCCTGGGCCAGTTTCTGATTCCAATTTCTCTCTTCCTCCCACAGACGATGGGCCTTACTCAAAAGGAGGAAAGGACGCAGCGGGGGCTGACGGGGCCCTGGTGTGCCGCCGCCAGAGCATTCCAGGTATGGTGGATCCTACTCTGCCCTGAGAATTCCATCGACTCAAGAAGTGTAGGCACTGCCACTAACTGGCTCTGTGCCCTCAGTGTGGTCACTCACCCTCTCTGATCCTTCCTGGTGGAGGGTGACGTCACCCGGAGGAAAGCAGCTGAGTGCCCACCTCCCGGCCCTAGCCTCCCCAGTCTCGGTCCCAGAGTGGGCACTGCCTGGTCATCCTCCTGTCTGTCTACAGAGGAGTTCCGGGGCATCACCATGGTGGAGCTGATCAAGCGTGAGGGCAGCACTCTGGGCCTGACTATCTCGGGAGGGACCGACAAGGACGGGAAGCCCAGAGTCTCCAATCTGAGACCTGGGGGCCTGGCGGCCAGGTGAGAGGTGTGGGGCAGTACACAGGGCATGGGGACCATGGGGACACAGATATGCGAAGAAGCTTGATGTCCACCACAGGGAAGCCTCTAAAAGGCTGATTCAAGGCCCAGCCTCTTTCCTTCTCTTCCCCTGTGGCCGCAGTACCCCAGGCAGGCAAGGCCATGTACCCTTCCATGCCATTCCCTCTAACCCCCCCCCAAGCACGCTCCTGGCAGACTCCCATTCATCCCTCCGTATGCAACACAGAAGTCACTACTTCCAGGAAGCCCTCCAGGCTTCCAACTAAGGTAGCGCCCTGTACACACGGTCCTGGATGTTCCCTTAGACAACAAATGTTGGAAGTTGGCCCAAGTGTCCTAATGAACCAATCAGAAGGGCTTCAAAGGACCATGGGAAGAAATTGAGAGAAGAGCAGTAGATGAGACACTATGGCTGTTCCTTGGGCTTATGCAGAATGGTCACAGATGTCAGTGTGGTGCTGTACCAGGCCAACACAATGGGGCAGTCTGGGAAGTTCTGGGTGTCACACCTGGCCTTAAACAGGTGCTATCCCACCCCCTTGCTGCGTGGCCTTGGACAAAGGAAGGACCACTCTGAGTCTCAGCTCTCTGAGGATCCCGGGGGAGGGCGGTGTGAATGTTGGTACCCAGACGCTAGCACTGGTCCCAACGTGGACTCTGGCTTTCTTGCTTTAGGAGTGATCTACTGAATGTGGGTGACTACATCCGCTCAGTGAACGGGATCCATCTGACCCGGCTCCGTCATGACGAGATCATCACACTACTGAAGAATGTGGGCGAGCGCGTGGTGCTGGAGGTGGAGTATGAGCTGCCCCCGCCCGGTGGGTGCCCTTGGACGGGGAACTCTGTCCACTGCCTCAGGCATGGGGGGACACAGCTGCCTCCCTGCCCAGGCCTAGGGGGGGTTGGGGATCACCTAGACAGGGTGGGTGATGTCTGGAGACTGGCCACACATGCTAGGGCATGCACACAGTATGTTGTCACCAGGTGGTGGTGGGACCCTGCTCATAACTTGTCATTTTGCAGAATTGGATAGAAAGGAAGGTCTGGGGATATGGACTGCATAACCTGCTCCCTGCCCCGTTGCCCCCGACCCCACTGCCCCGCACTGAGCACAGTGGCCTAGGACTTCTCCCAGCTCTGAATTTTCAAAGTTGGTCTGAAGTGTTCACTCGAGCGACTGGAAGCAAGCCTGGCCTAGCCCCCAGTCTCACTACATCCTGTGTTCTGCTGTGGCCTTCATGAGCATGGTCAGGTCCTCTCCACTGTCTGTGGTGGACTAGGTGTGGGTAGAGATGAGGACCTCCCAGCGCCCCCCACTTCCTCTGCCTGTAAAGTAGAGAGAGGTCAGCTGTCGCTGTGACTCTAGGATTGGTCACTTGGTCCTCCTGGAGCAAGCCTTGGGCACATCTACCAGCACAGAGACGTGGCCGAGAGACTCAAAGGAGGCCTCAATTTCTCCATAGCTCCTGAAAACAACTCGAGGATCATTTCTAAGACGGTGGATGTCTCCCTCTACAAGGAAGGCAATAGCTTTGGCTTTGTCCTCAGAGGTCAGTGTGACAGTCATCCTTGGAGCTGAGATGACGAGAACAAGGTCATTGAGAATCCATGCATGTTCTGTGTCACATTAGTGAGTGAGACATACATTTTTCTTAAGACTTTATCCGTGCCGGGCGGTGGTGGTGCACGCCTTTAATCCCAGCACTCGGGAGGCAGAGGCAGGCGGATCTCTGTGAGTTCGAGGCCAGCCTGGTCTCCAAAGCGAGTTCCAGGAAAGGTGCAAAGCTACACAGAGAAACCCTGTTTCGAAAAACAAACAAACAAACAAACAAAAAAAGACTTTATCCGTTTCTTTAACTTCATGTCTGTGCCTGTGTGCAACATGACATGTGTCTGAGAGTCAGAGGACGACTTGTAGGAGACAGTTCTCTCATTTCACGGTATGTATGGATCCTATGTATCAAACTCAGGTCATGAGGCTTGGCAGCAAGGATCTGCCCTTGCTTAGGACCTTAAAGGACCCTGGACCACTGAGTCAAACATTAAATGGACAATTGTGAGAAGCAGTGAAGTGCGCATAGCTGATGAGGGGCCAACAACAGAAATGATGGGGAAAGCTGTGGCCCATTCATAACCACGTTTGGAATTACTGAGTAACCAGGGCAAAAGGGAAGAGAGGATGAGATCACAGGAGACGCACGCTATTGGAGAGGATTTGGATTGTGTTTCCTATCCTTCATCCCACCTGTGGGGAGGCAGGCTGCCTGGGCTGGTATCGAGGACTTTACTTACCAGAGGAACAGTGGGTAAGTGATTCCTGTCTCCTGTTGAATTCTGTCCAGGAGGTGCCCATGAGGACCTGCATAAATCCCGCCCATTGGTCCTGACTTACGTGCGACCTGGTGGCCCAGCAGACAGGTGAGCCTGCAGAAGCATCTGCATCCCCTGGCCACTTGACATGTGGACATATGGACACTGTGTGGCCATCTGAGGCTCTGCATCTTCACATCACTTCCCAAATGGGAGATGGAGGCCAGGAGGGGACAACCTACCCAGAGTCACTCAGGGATTTAGTGGAGGTGACTAGGAGAGACCCCAGCTTACTTCTTTCCAGGGTCCTCCTGACTCAGCCTACGGCAAAATGCTCTGGGCTGTGTGACTGGCCATCACTGGGACTGTCTGTGAAGACCTCTTATGACCCAGTACTGCCTGGCTCAGCCCATCAGGGCCGGGAAGACGGGGTGTGGGATCAGAATATGTCCAGGCCCTGCCCCTGTCCCCTGACCCCTCACCCTTGATCTCTGAGCAGGAGACTCCTGACCATTTTAAGAGAAGCCTGGACCAGGCTTGTTGTAGATCTAAATTCATCCTTGGTCTGAGGCCCTGCGTGAGCCGCTATTCATAGAACCTCCTGGAATAGCTCTGGCACCTGTCAGGGGTGACATTCCATGGCAGGGACTGGGCCCAAACTGGAGCCCTGCTGAGTTCTTTCCCAAGCTCATCTGTCACTAGGCCAGAGTCACCACTGGAAAACCGGGGTGGGGACAGTGGGAGGAGACTCCGCAGTGGGCACCATGGGACCCACAGATAGACCACCCCTTCTCTGATGCTGTGTGTCCCCAGCCAGGTGGACACCCTCTCTGGGCTATGATGCTCTCTTCTGCCTCTGGTGCAGGAGGTGAGTGAGTAGCCTTGAAGAACACCCCCAGCTCAGTCATACTGGAGGGCAGAGGGCATCAGAGGGGGCCTGTACATTTTACTTACCCTTTCTGTCTCTTCAGCCCCAACTCCCTCGGGCCTCCCTCCACACACTGTCCCATCCCTGTGCCCTTCAGCTGACTGGGCTTTCACCTCCCCGGCAGGGAGGGCTCCTTGAAGGTGGGTGACAGACTGCTCAGCATAGATGGGATCCCACTGCATGGGGCCAGCCACGCTACCGCAATAGCCACCCTGCAGCAGTGCAGCCATGAGGCCCTCTTCCAGGTGGAGTACGACGTGGCCACCCCAGGTGCGTTGGAGCCTGAGGGTAAGAGCAGGGGCAGGGGGAGGTCCCAGAGGTTCAGTACTACAAAGGCTGTGTGAGCTTAGGCCAGTACCTTAGCCTCTCTGAGCCTCTTGACTGGGTCACGCACCTCCTGATTTCACTGGGGATCTTGCAGGAACAATACAGGTGAAGTCTCTGGTCTTGTGGGGAGGGAATGTCAATTAGCATACTAGGTAAGTTAATGTGTGTTTGATGACAGAGAAAAGAGCGAAGAGAGAGGGGAAGCGACAGTGCACACGCACACACACACACACACATCCCCCCAACACACACAAGCATCCTGGGGCACAGGTTCTAACTAGGGCATGAAGTGAAGGAGTGAACCTTCGGGGAAGCTCTAGGCAGGATGAAGTGTAAGTGCAAAGGCCCTGCGGCAGGAGTGTTTGCCCTGAGAGTGAGGGGCCAGCCTGGCTGCAGCAGATGGCTGAGTGGGAAGAAGCCAGGACAGAAAGGGTGGAGGTAGAAGCCACTGTAGGGGCTACAGGAAGGGACTAGCCATCTGAGGGAGAGCTGATGTTAGACCAAGATGCTTGGGGTGCAGATGGGGCATGTTTCTGAAATACGATGGTGGCCTGGCCTGCTTTGCTGGTGGCTGTGTGTACCTCTTCCCCTCCATACCACCCCCTTTCCTAGGCAGTAAGGGTTAAAGGACAGCAGGGCTTGTCCAGGTGGGACAGTGAGCATGTTTACTTTCTGCAATTCCTTTTCCCCCTCCCCGTCATTCCAGACACTGTGGCCAATGCTTCAGGCCCGTTGGTGGTAGAAATAGCCAAGACCCCAGGATCTGCCCTGGGGATCTCTCTCACCACTGGCTCCCACCGGAACAAGCCAGCGATCACCATCGACCGCATCAAGCCAGCCAGCGTGGTGGACAGGTGAGGCAAGGCAGGGGTGTGCAGGGCAGGGGCAACCTGTGGCTCTGTCGGCTGGACCAGCCCCTCTGTGTCCCTGTCCCGCAGGAGTGGCGCCCTGCATGCTGGAGACCACATCCTGGCCATTGACGGCACCAGCACAGAACACTGCTCACTGGTGGAGGCCACCAAGCTCCTGGCCAGTGTGACTGAGAAAGTGCGGCTGGAGATCTTGCCCGCACCCCAGAGTCGTCGGCCCCTGAAGCCCCCAGAGGCAGGTAGGCACTTCAGCAGGTCTGGGGGCTCAAATCTGGGATGGGATGAGGAGAGTAATTGAGCCACCAGAGTTCCAGGATGGAAGCCTTGAGCAGACAGGAGAACCGTGTGAAGCTTGCAAGCTAACTGCCTGCCACACACTTGGGAGGGAAACTGAGGCTGCAGAGCCTGTGGGAAGGACTATGTGGGGGCCCATGCTGGACTTCGTTAACTTAGTGTCTGCGAAGGGCCTGGCCCTGCTGGAAGCCCTAGGGATTCTTTCTGAGGAGGCAGACACTCTCCACGTCTCATTTTATTTAACCAAGAGTGGAGCTCGGAGCAGGGAATGAGGGCAGCCAATCTCTGGCGCCCCACGGGGTTCCATGCTGCCGCAGAAGTTTAAGGGGCCTCGTGAGCACCGCCCCCCTGCTACACCACTGTGTCTTTCCAGAAGGGGCTTCTGTGGGTAGACTGGGCCAGGACCCTGTGGGCCCATTGCCTGGCTTTCCTGCCTGTCCTTGTAACTGCTGCCTGGGCATCGTGCTTGGCACACAGTGGGTGGCAGTGCACGTGAGCAGGGTGTTCTGTGCCTCGCTCGCTTGGGCAGTGCGTGCAAAGATCTTGGATCTCACCACTGGTGTGTGGGGACCAGTCTTCTGAACGGCTCCAGACATCGACACTTTCCTCTTCCCACTGCTGCAGTGAGAGTACAGAGGAGCGAGCAGCTGCACCGCTGGGACCCCTGTGTCCCCTCCTGCCACAGCCCAAGGCCAAGCCACTGCAGGGCCCCCACCTGGGCACCTGGAGGCCAGGACCAGAGCCGATGTAATGTACCCGCTGCTGCAGCAATGCCATCCATGGTCCTGGTACCCTTTCCTGGTGGGCAGTGTCTGATGTACAGGGAGGAAGCTGACCCGGGAGCCAGGGCTGCCCCTTGCCACTCAGCCTATCCCTAGAGGCCTGTGGAAATCCTAGTCAGGGAGGCCCAGAGCAGGAGAGACCTGTCCAAGGTCACACAGTAAGGGACTTCGGTGAAGGGGAGTGGGGATGCCTGTCTCTGTCCATGTGGTTGTGTGGTTCTCCAACCCCACCCCTGTGCCAGGTGACTAGGGCCCTGCTGGGGCTCACAGGGCTGTGCTCTGATCTCCCCAGCCTTGTCCTCAACTCCCTTCTCCTCGCCAACCGTGAACCCCACCTTTCCCTGTGCCAACGCCAGCACCCTGCCCCGAGGACCCATGAGCCCCAGGACAACAGCGGGGCGGAGGAGGCAGCGAAGGAAAGAACACAGGAGCTCTTGTAAGCTGGAGGCCATCCCCGCGGGGCACCAGTGTGGCTGAGGATGGGGCTGGGGGTGAAACTCGGGGTCGTGTGCCAAGTCCAGTGAGGGATGGAATTCAACAAGCAAGGCTCACTCTGGCCACCTGGGTGTGGTGTGGCCACACATTGTAGAGTGCCATCTGTGACAGGAGCCTCTGAAGCCACTGTGTTCAGTGTCTGATGGCTGTCACCAAGGGCCACATAAGATCATTCCTGTGATGTGTCCAGGGAAACCCACAAGGACAGAAATAGGTTGAAGATAGACTGCCTGGGGCAAGATGCAGGTTCTGGGGCAATGGGTGAGGAGACAGTGTGATTCCTTTCTTTTTCTGGCTTTGAGACAGACTGGGATGTGGCCCAGTCTGGCCTAGAATTCACAGTCTTCCTGCCTCAACCTCCCCAGGTGCTGGGATTTCAGCCATGCACCACCAGACATGGCTAGGAGTTCCTTTGGGAGGGAATGGCAATGCTTTAAGCCATCAAATTATACACTGGATGGGTGACAGCTATTGTGTGGGGACTGCTTATCAATAAAGCTGTTACCAGGAGCTGGAGAGATGTCTCAGTGGTTAAGAACATTCACTGCTCTTGCAAAGATTCCAAACTCAGTTCCCAGCACCCATGACAGGCAGCTCACAATCACCTGTCACTCTACTTCCAGGGGGAGCTGACACCCTCTTCTGGCCTCTACAGACATCTGCGCTCACACACACACACACACACACACACACACACACACACACACACACACACACATAATCAAAAACAATAAAATAAATCTTAAAAAAAACTATTACAAAGGAAAGAGGCATGTAGAATACAGAGCACAGCACTGCCCCAATCCAGTTTTACTCACCTAGTTTCAGTTACCCACAGTCAACCACAATCTGAAAATATTAAATAGACAAGTCTGGAAATGGACCATATGTTTTAAATCATACACTGTTCTGAGCAGCGTGGGAAAAGCTTACATCTGCACCATTTGGTCCATTCTGGGATGTGAACAGCGTGTTTGCCCAGCACATCTATCATGTATACGCCACTCATCTGTCAGTCACTCTGTATGTCTCTGTTGGTCAGATTGGCTGGTGTCCGCTCAGGTGACACTTATTTTACTGAATAATGCCCAAAGAGCAATAGTCATGGGGCTAGGGCTGTAACTCAGACAGTTAGCTGCTTTCCTAGCATGTATGAAGTCCTAAGTTTTACCCTCAGGACTGAATAAACAGGCAAAGTGATAAATGCCTATAATCCTAGCATCTAGGATGGGGAGGTAGGAAGGTCAGAAGTTCAAGGTCATGCTCAGCTACACAGAAAGATCCTAGCCAGTCTGAGCTACGTGAGACCCTATTTCAAAACTAAACAAAAGGTGCTACAGTAGTGATTCTGGTAATTTTTTGAGAATATATGGATATAATAATCATATTTTATAATTAGCTATAGTTCATCTCTCTCTTCCTGAGGCTTGTTTGTAGGTGAAACCTCATCATGGGGGGGGGGGGTCTAGGGTACCTGTAAGCTTCGGTACTATTCGTGGCTTCAGGCATTTCCTGGGGTCTGGGAACACATGTCCTGTGGATAAAGGGGGTTTTGTAATATAATAAATAGTACAGGCATCTAGAACCTCTGTCTTACAAAATCACAGTCCCCAATGCCATCTCTCTTAGCCATTGCTCATGCAGGGTAGATGCCATAATGCCCCTGTACAGACAAAGAAACCCAGGCCCATTCCAGGTGGCCCCAGGACTCCTGCTTACCTGCCACTCTGGCTCCTGGACCTCTTGAGGACTCTCAGTGGGAAGCTCTGGAAGGCCTCACCAGTGTTCATCTGAGCATCAAACCCTCCCGTCCCACAGTGTCACTGGCCTCCAGCACGGTAGGGCCGGGCGGGCAGATTGTTCATACGGAGACCACGGAAGTTGTGCTCTGTGGAGACCCCCTCAGCGGCTTCGGCCTCCAGCTCCAGGGAGGCATCTTCGCCACCGAGACCCTGTCCTCTCCACCGTTGGTGCGCTTTATTGAACCTGACAGTCCTGCTGAGAGGTGAGCCTACTACCTCTGGGGGCCTGCAATTTGGGGAGCTCTAGTCTAGTGGGGAAACCGAGTCACAACTATGGGTCCTAGCTTCACAAATACACCTTTCTTAATCACCATATTGGCCCCATCCCCAGCCACATTTTACAGTTGAGGAAGGGGAGGCTCAGAGGAGTTGGTGTCCTTGCCTAGAGTCACACAGTATGGAAGCCCTGTCTGCCTGTCTGCCTCTGGGACTCTGTGTATCTTGTAAGGACAATGGTACCATCCCCAGTGGGCAGACAGAGAAACTGAGGCCCAGCAAGCTCAAACCCTTAGCTAGGGGCAAGGCTGAGTCACAGACAGCAGGAGCTGAGAGTGGCCCCCCCCCACCTTGCACCACACCCGTGGTTCTAGTCACTGGCTTCTTCTTTCCACTGGGCTCTGGGGGTTAGGTGTGGTCTGCTGCAGGTGGGGGACCGTGTCCTAGCCATCAATGGCATTGCCACTGAGGATGGAACAATGGAAGAAGCCAACCAGCTGTTGCGGGATGCTGCACTGGCCCGCAAAGTCGTTTTGGAGATTGAGTTTGATGTAGCAGGTGAGTAGGCCACCCAGCTACACACACGCTCTGGGACCCTGTCCCTCCCCCACTTTGTGCTCCCTGAGATCATGCACAGTGCGTGTCTAAACCCTGCATAGGGAGGAGGAAGTGCCACACAGGAGTCGGGAGTCGGGAGGACATAGAGTGGATTGCATGCAGCAGGGACAGAGAGTAGGGCTCAAAGACTCCAGGCAGCCCAAGTCAGGGCTTTGGTCCTGGGAGTTCTACACTATGTGGACAGGACACCGCCTCCCTCTGCCCTCTGCTTCCCCATCTGTCAAATAGCGGAAGACTACTGGGGTGTGGTATGAACTAGAGACAAGTGGTGAAAATACCTACATCCAAGTGGGCCAAATTTTGTGACAGACCCCACACTGGCCAGCAGGACCCATCTCTGGCCTATCCTGAAGACAGCACTCAGCTGTTTGGAGCCAAGCTGTCAGCCCTCTAGGCCTCAGCTTCCTCCTCCATCAGGTGGAAGCAGCAGGGTGGGGTTAGAATGGTCACTCGCTGAGTTTACACCCCCCCACACACACCCATGAGAAGCCAGAGTGGGTGCAAGACGCAGATCTCTGAGCTCTTCTGGAGTCTCAAGTCACCCATGGCTGTTGGTTCGCAGAGTCTGTCATCCCAAGCAGTGGGACCTTCCATGTGAAGTTACCCAAGAGGCGTGGTGTGGAGCTGGGCATCACCATCAGCTGTGAGTCCCTCATCACCTTGTGGTTTATCTCGCCCCATCTCCACCATGGGCTGCAGCCCCATTTTATAGAAGGAAAACTGAGTCACACAGAGGCGAGCTGATGTGCTCACAGCCACTCAGCCAGGAAGTAATGGGACCAGGAGCCGACTGTATCCTCTCCCGACCCCACCTTAAACAGGGGTCCTTCCAGATTAAATTCACAGGTGTCTCCCCTGCCCCACAGCAGCCAGCAGAAAGCGAGGGGAACCCCTGATCATCTCTGACATCAAGAAGGGCAGCGTGGCGCACAGGTGGGGCGCCACACGGGCAAGGGTGTGGCCATGGGGGTGGGGCAGTGCCCATCTGCACCAGGCTCCTCCCATCCCCACCCCACTCATGCAGGACTGGCACCCTCGAGCCAGGCGACAAGCTGCTGGCCATTGACAATATCCGCCTGGACCACTGTCCCATGGAGGACGCTGTGCAGATCCTACGCCAGTGTGAGGACCTTGTCAAGCTGAAGATCCGGAAGGATGAGGATAACTCAGGTATGTGCCTCGGAGACCATGTCTGATGGGCAGCTGCTGGCGCGCGGGGGGGGG
>CABHPH010158333.1:15398-45345 GCA_902168325.1 Peromyscus nudipes | reverse complement strand
TCTTTCTTTCTTTCTTTCTTTCTTTCTTTCTTTCTTTCTTTCTTTCTTCCTTCCTTCCTTCCTTCCTTCCTTCCTTCCTTCCTTTCTTTCTTTCTAATAGCCAAAGCTGATTTACTCAGAGCCTCTTATGTTCCCAGCCCTTGCTACAACTTTCCTCAGGTAACCCATACAACATGCTAGAACACAGGAATTTTACGTTTTTCAAATGAGAAATGGAATATTCAGAAATTAAGTAATTAAGCTGGGTATAGTGGCTCATGCCTGTAATCTCAATAATCAGGAGGCTAAGGCAAGAGAATTACCATTTGAAGTCAGCCTGGACTAGTGTGAGATGCTGTCTCAAAACAACAACAGAAAGAAATGAAATGATTCTCAGCTCCAAGAGAGAAAGAAGTAACTCCCAGCCCCAGTAGGCACTAGCATTAGGTCCTGCCATAAGGTAAAAGCTGTTTGTAGTCTTGAAGCTGAAGGAGAAGAAATTATAAATGATCAGAGGCTAGACAATACAGTCAGAAGACGGCACAGTGGAGTGCCCAGGTGCCTTCTGAAAAATGAAGAGAAACCAAACCCAGAGATCTATCACTTCCAAGCCAACTAGATTACATGATACTTGAGTGACCCACAATTCCCAGAATATACCAATGCTCTCACAATAAACTCCTCATTCTTGAGCCTGCCCAAGTTACTTCATGCTCTTTGTAGCCAAGAAGGCTCCATTAGAGCAGAGCTGAGCCGGAGGCTTTATCAGTGTTCTTGGTACAGAAGGAGGATGGCACCAGGTCCTGGCTCATAGCTTGGGTAGGTATAGTCTTCAGAATTCTGAGTTTGGAGCCTGGGCCTTCCCCTTTTAACAGGTATCCATTGGTCACTTGAGCTTGTAGAGACAGGGCTGAAATTTCAGGCCTGAGAGTTGGGCTTTGGATCCTACTCAAGGAGGCCCAGTTTTTTTCAAAGTCAAACAAGAAGAAATGGCTGTTGGTCAGGTCCTTGTAGATGACCTTCAAACCAAGTTTAGTTACAACCCCCCAAATGCCCGAATATCCTCAAAGCGGCTGTTGACTTCAGCTACTTTGAGCAGATCCCCTGGCTTCAGCACTGACTTTGCCTCCTCAAGGAAGTCCCTGGTGTTAGTTCCCACTGGTGAAGACAAAACACATCCACATCCACAGATTCATCCTTCAGGGGCACTTGGGCCCTGTCACATACAGTGACCCTGGGGTCCAGAGAGGTCAAGTCAAAACAGTGCACAGGGTTCCGAACACTTGAAGCTAGGCAGCAATCTCTGCAGCCAAAGTCAGCTACTACCAAGGATGCAGGCTTCTGGCGGAGATCTTTGGCAATGTGGTCCACTGGGTGCAGTGGCTACTTTTTCACTTGTTTCTGAAAGCCACAGTGATAGAGGAGAAAAGCCTCGGGGTCTTCCTGGAAGAGGCATTAGGCAGCACTGCTGGACCCTGAGTACAACTGTTCATTAAGGTATCGAAATCGGCCCCATCCAGCTGTTGTGTCATCCATGATCGCAGGGATCCAGTTCTAGTCTGTTGACTGACTTTGGGGCAGGAGGCACCTCAGTCTCCTCTGTGGAGGCCTTGGGAGAAACCTGGTCTGGTGTCTGAAGTGTCTTGTTTTTGTGTCTCCCCTTATTCTTCTGCCTCGGGGTATTCGAGGGGTTAGAAGATGTGGACTCAGGGCTTGGCTTGGATGGATCAGTTGTAGCAGTACTTGTCCTTGAACTGTGAACTGTTTGGTCCACACTGTCCAGGTGCTGGGTTGAGAGTGAATGAGAATATTTCTGGCGTTTCCTCTTTTCTTTTCCTTCTTCAGCAGAGATCCCACCAAGAGTTTGTTTGCAGTATTTCCTTTCTACTGCCTTGCCCTCCGAGTCACTGATAGATGGTGTCTGTTTTTGACATTTCCATTTTCTTTTCTCCTCTCCTTCCTTCAAGGCATTGGTAACTGAGGGCCTTGGGAGGTATTTGTTCTTCCTTCCTTCCTTCCTCCTCCTCCTCAGAATCACTGCCAGGTGGGCTGGGAGATTTCTGGGAAAGAAATGCTGCTTCTAGGGCCCAAAATGTGGCCGGGAGATGGTGGTGCTTGTAGCCCTTGACTGGCGGGGCAGTCCCTAGCCCAGGCTGTATTGTCCCTGGATGGAGGCTGATGGCTGCTGGGTTGGCCTCGACCCTTTTGGGCTCCTTGAACATGCCAATGGACAACAGGGTCTCCAGAGCCCATGCCATGGCCCACGTGTAGAGCCTGTCAGGGAATGCCAGTGCTGGACCCAGAGAACTTTGGACTTCCAATCATTGTTGAGACTGTGATAGACTATGGGGACTTTTGAAGTTGGATGAATGCATTTTGCATTATGGTATTATATGGGGGCCAGGGAGTGGAATGTGGTAGTTGGAATGTAATTTTTCTTCATACGCGCATAAGTGGCACTGCTAGGAAGTGTTGTTGTAGAATATTATTTTAAGATGTGTTGCTTTTGTTTATGCTCTGGAACATTTGTTTAATGGTGCAAAGATGTGTTTGATTAAATAAAATTCACCTGTGGTCAGGAGGCTGAGTCAGCAACTAGCTGACAGAAAGTGGTAGGGAGGAGCCAGATGAGAAGGGTTTTTAAGGAGGGGTGAGGAGAAGCATGAGGGCTTTTTGGAAGATGCAAGCAAGGAGAGGAGGTGAACAACTTGCTCTTCAGATTCTCTGAAGTGCAGAATTCCATCTTAACCTTTGAATCTTGAGTTCTTTACAGGGCCAGAGATTTAGTTACTTCCCTTCCTAGCTTTGAAAGAGTCAGTGCCTGAGGGAATTTTGTTCCTTCAGTCTGTGGCTCCTGCAGCACAACCACTGCTGGTATGGAGTTGCAGTTGCTGATTAGGACAGCTGTGGCTTAAAAGGCAGCAACAATTTACAAAAAGAGGACAACAAGGTATAACTTTGTTGGAGTAGATATGGATGGCCTTGTTGGAGGAAGTGTGTCACTATGGAGGCTTTGAGATCTCAGTTTACTATCTGTTGCCTACACAAGATGTAGGACTCTCAGCTCCTTCTCTAGTACCACGTTTGCCGGCCCACTGCCATGTGCCACCATGATGAAAATGGACTGAATCTCTGAACTGTAAACCACCCACTTAAATGTTTTCCTTTATAAGAGTTTCTGTGATCGTGGTGTCTTTTCATAGCAATAGAAACCCTAAGACACCCACCCATCAAGAGGTAAATCTTGCCTAATACTGGAAACCTAGCCAACCAGCCAGGGCTAGCTGAAGTCATGAGTCTTAGAGGAGAAGCTACAGTGGCTAGTTTACTAAACCAGCGTAGGCTATAAAATATTATAGTTGACGTTTTCATAAAATGGTAGGGTTCAATTTAGCTGAGTCTACATAATCTTTTGGATAAACACTCTAAGTACATGAGGTTTACATCAAGTCATAAACCTTTGCTCTTTCATTTAGTAATAATTTCATGAATTGTAAAAGAACACAAGGGCATTTCAGAATTTACTCTTGGTTGGTATTGTGAAATTTGAAGCTTTCATATAACATGGTTCCAGCTTTACCAGAAATTTTTATCAGGTTGGTCTCTACAGAATGAAATTCATAGATTATAGCCCAATAGCACAGTTGTGATTTGCTGGGCTTGCTCTGCAGTATCCTAGGGCCCATATTAATTTCTTTTAGAAGTTAATACAATACATGATTCAAATTTTTAATAATTGAAAGGGAATGATTTGACTGACTTTCTGCCTCCAACATTTTCTATATTATATATTGGGGTGGTAAGATTTTAACATTTTTCCTGGATTCAGTAAAAATAATGCAAATTAATTTTTATACTAAGCCTAATTAATTGGCCCTTTTTTCTCTATGGAGAAGGCTCTGATTCCTAAAACTTGCATTTTAAAACTAAAGTCAGGTAACAGTAATTTCAACCTGGTCTTATTTATAAAAGAAAATGATTTAATGATCCTCATTTCTCATTATAACTTCCATGAGACCCTGTAGTAAAAGACATTTTTTTCTTCATTTCCTGATTTGAAAATTTGGCTTGCTAAGCACTGTATCACACAGGTAGAGAACAATGGATTAAAATGCAGAAGGAAAAATCTGTAGTTGGCTTCTTACCTGCACTCCAAATGTTGAGACAGACTGTCCTGCCTTCGTTATACCCTTGATTAAGCCCAAGGTACAAAGAGTTTAAACTTGTATGGAATCATTGAACTACAAAATTTAAGAGGAGCAGGCTTGCTGCACTGCATGACTGACATATTTGCTAACTCTTCTCCTTGTAGCAAGCATAAATTAGTACATGCAGACTCAAATTCTGCAGGATACACCCTGCAACAGAAGCAAAAATTATGAGATCAAGAATAATTGATATTCCACATGACCCATTAAAACAGATCTCATTTAATGCACTATGGTTTAAAATCGTGTCTCTTTTGAGCAGGCTAACCTGAATGTAGGCACTTTTTTTCACTTTACAGCAAGACTGAAAAATTCCCTCAACCATCCCCATCCAGAGGACCTTGAACTGAGCACATGTTTAATGATGCCTGGACTAGCTATTGATTAAACACTGACAATGTTCAGAGGAATTGAGAATCAAAAAGCCTCCCCCATGGCCAGCTCTGCCATGCTCACTTCTTAATAGATGGCAAAGGAGGGTTCTAAATGAGATCTGCTGCCCTGAACATCCTCAGAACTCCACAGGAGTGGGATTAATTTCTGCTTTGCAGTCCTTTGCAACTACCATGTCGAACATGTCCATCATTCTGCAGGAATGAATACAGATGTCCCTCCTTTTTAATTTTTTATTTTTGTAGTCTTCATCTTTGAGTAAAAATAATTATATTAATTCATTCCACTCAATGATAGCATATCAAATGTATAATAATCAAAGCTTGCTGTTAACAAGTATATAAATCAAGGCAAGGACAGGTCTTGGAGAATTAATTTGATCTGAATACTCATTTTCCAAGTAGAGTCAAGCAAATAAACAACAATGAAATGGCTAAAAGAAAGAGAAGAATGGATGGAAATATAAAGGAGAAGGTTTCAAAGGCAGGATGGGATGCCCTGGCTGCGCTGCTCTGTTCAGCGGGTTACTGCCCAGAGGTGCAGATATTTTTAAGACACTCTTTGGTCTGAGTAGGAAACTGTGACCCAGAACTGAGAATTGAGGCTGTTAAAAAAAATGTGATTTCCAATGGTGGAAAGAGCCAGCTGTTTCAACTTCACTAAACATGGAGGGAATACCTAGAGGGCGTCAGGGATGTTGCCCGGATCTTCCCCCTTTAACGTTATTTAATCTCTACAACAGTGCTGTGAAATACTCATTAGAATCTTTTTAAAGATGTGAAACCGAAGCTTGGAGGAATTAAGTAAATTTCCTTATTATCAAACACTCGGTAAACAGGTGAGAACAAAGGCATGCGGCTAGAAGCTGTCAGAGCCTGCTTGAAAATCCAGATGTTTTGATTAACAGTCTAGTGAGCTGATGACCACAAAATGCCTTTGTTAGTTTAATAATACTTAATGAAAGGTTCCATGGGAAGCTTGGATTTTTAAAGTAGCTATTCGTTCTTTAAATATTTTTATTTATAACTTTTTTGTTAAAGGCTATATGCCTAGAGTAAAAAATTGAGGAGTCCCTAAGTATAAATATTGTAAAAGCAAACACAACCTGGCCACTAGGAGGAAGCCATTGTTAATATCCAGGCTTTTATTCTAATCTTTTGTCTGCCAGTTATTTCTGTCTGATTGAGCCCTCGCCTCACATGTATCTTGATACATATTGTTAAAACTATTTACTAAGAACATTAGGGACAAAGATTTCTGTACGTTTATATAAACATATATATTGTGAAATGTTTCTATTTTTCCAATACGAATGTTATTTTCTGTAGCTGTTATCTAGAACTATTGTTTTCTTGAGAAATTTTCAATGGGTGGTTATTTATAAAAAAGTTAAAACAATGGATTTATCTATTTAATTTTTTATTCTTTATTCCTTTTGTCAAAATTTTAATAGAAATTCTTGATCTATTACCACTTCATAACATTTCCCTTCTTACCATTACTGGATTACATTTTACTGTCCTTTTCAGCCTCTTACTGATTTAATAAGTAAAACTGTACTCATCACTTTAAGTCTTTTCTCAAGCTCAGATTCTAAAAATTTTTCCTAACTTTTTAAAATTGCGAATTTCCATCTTAAGATATTTTAATGTTTTTAATTAAAACAGAATTACATCACTTTGCCTCCTCTTTCCTCCTCCAGCCCCTCCCAGCTACCCTCCCTCAAACCACTCCCACTAGATCCCACTCTCAGGCTGAGAGCCTCTTTTTCTTTGATTATTATTGCTAAGTGTGTGTGTGTGTGTGTGAGTGTGTGTGTGTGTGTGTGTGTGAGCATAGGAGTATGTATGCACAGATATATATATATACATACAACCTCCTGGGTTCATTTTTGTTCTTTGTGCATATATGATTTTAGGGCTTACCATTCTACGATGGACAACCATTAAGGGAGCTCACCTGGGGCGAGGCTAATTCTCTGTCTCACAGCAGTTCTTTTTTTAAGGTGGAACCCTGTGAGAATTTCCCCTTTCCATGCTAACATGTCTGCGATTTTGCCATCATTCCAGTCTCGTTTATGTACCTATTTCTGGGAGAGACTGTTTCACAGCAGATTTTCTGGTAATTAGGCTCTTACAATCTTTCTTTACGGTCTTCCCTGATATTCCATCCTGAGTCATAGATACAGGTGATATGATATGTCGTAGATACATTTGATGTAGATGTATCCCTTGGGGCTAGGCTCCCACTGTTGATCTCTGTATTGTACGCAACTGTGGTTTTCTGTGCTGCTCTCCATTTGCTATAGAGTGGTATCTTTGATGAGAGATGGTACCTATACTTATCAGTGAGCATAAGGATAAGATTTAAAATACAGTAAGAAATTAAACCACTCTGGCAAGGTGGCTGTAGTAGATTCTTTTCTCAAGTCATGACCTCACTAGTCCCAGAAAGCTGGCTAGGTTTCTAGTACCGGCATGATTTACCTCCTGTTGAGTGGCCTTAAGTCCTTAAGTGCCACCAACATGTGAGTGCCACTTACTGTACCTTTCTACACATCTTGCCATGCTGCTAATTGTAATGGCTCATGGTGCCACAGCAGGCAGGACTGTTAATTGCTTCCCTCCCTGGGAAGTATGCACAGTATTTTCTGGAATCAGGGAAGCTAGACTGTAGGAAAGAGGCTTACAGGTAAGATCCATCTGGAACCATCTGAGTCCTGTATCCTAAGATGCTTTAGCAATAGGGACCCACCCTCAATTGCCGAAAGACAGCCAAGGGCTATGGCACTAACCAATCATTCAAAATGTGGTTTCTCATGCCTACTACTAGAGTTTTTGATAGTCTGTGGTTCTAGCCCAAGTGTGTGGAGGTGGGGTGGGGAGTGTATACATACACTTACTTGTATTGTGTATAATCTTAGGTAAATATAAAACAATGAGTCCTGAGGCTTTACCAAACATTCTTGGTGTTATTTAATATAATCTTTTCTAGGTCTATCCATTTACCTGCAAACTTCATTATTTCATTTTTCTTCACAACTGAGTAGTACTCCATTGTGCATGTGTGTCACAATTTCATTGTCCATTCATCAGTTAAAGGAAATTTAGTTTGTTTCCATTTCCTGACTATTGCAGTGAGGGCAGCTTTGAACATTGCTGAGCAAGTATATGTCAGCTAGGATGCCAAATACATTCCTTTCTAAAGAAAATTATAAATATTTTGCCATATTTCACCATTTAAAATTCTATAAATAAATAGATTCAAACCATTATTTTGAGAATAAAAGCAACAAGAGTGTAAGGTGGGGATTAGCAAGGCAACTCCATGTAGTTAAAAAGGAGGTTTATTTGGGGGTAACTTACAGCCAGTAAAGGGGTTGGTTACAGGATCTGGGAGAGGTGAGGTGTAGTCCAGCAGTGCTCTCTACAGAACTCTGCTCAGTCTACCATCTAGCATCCAGGATCACAAGGAACCAAGAGACCCAGCACATCCCGATCTTTGGTCTTAAGGGCACCCGTCTCAGCCTGCCCCAGGGGCAGGCCATAGGTAGGCGTGGCAGTTACCAGAAGCCTCTCTAGGGGTAGTAATTCCAGGTCAAGGCTGGAACAGCTATCCGCTACAAGAGTGTGTGTGTTTATCTAACTATACATGGAAATATAGGAATATATATCAACATAGGAAAATTTAGAAAAATTAAAAATTAAAGTTGAGCCATATCAGTATTATTAGCCGTTAGCCACTGCCATTTTATTAGAGTGCATGGAAGCTGTGGTGCTGGGGTCTTTGCAGATCCTGAGGCCAGGAGTAGGTAGCTCTAGATGGCAGGGTTCATTACCTTCACTTCTGCTCTCATCAGTCTGTCTGTCTGTCTTCTATTTTAAGAAGTGCTAATGACAGAATAAAATGCAATAGTTGACTTGAAACAAGAGAGATTGGTGTACCTAGAAGTCCAATCTGAAAGGTGACTATTGGGTCTAGTGTAGCATTTGTCCTGAGCTTTAAAGTTGGACCATGAAATCAAAGTAATCATTCTTTTAGCTACTGCTAGGTGTCTGCTTGAACTGGGCATGGTTATCTAATTAACTGGATAGTTGACATTTAGTGGTTGCCCAAGGCTTCCATTTGTTTATGTTGTAATTTGTTTCTTTCCTTAGTTTTATTCATTTTTTATTATGTATTTGTATATATTATGTATTATGTATTACAGTAGCCATAGCTAGCCAAAGGTTAGAATGAGTGCTGGTCTGAAAGAAAAGATTGGCCAAACACTAGAGAAGTGGCTCACAACCCCTTTGGCAAACCTCTGTCTCCAAAAATAATTACGTTGTGATTCATAGCAGTAGAAAAATTACAATTATGAAGTAGCAATAATTTTATGGTTGGGGTCACCACAACATGAGGAACTATATTAAAGGGTTTCAGCATTGAGAAGTTTGAGAACCACTGTCCTGGGAGCCTTTACTGAAGTCCAGCTCTTTTGCTGCCCAGATCCACTGTGGTAGGTAAGGATTTCTAGGAAGCTAATTCTGAGACACGTTCTCTGGATGCTTTTAAAAGCACAGTGTGAGAAACAGCACAAGTGATGAGGGCTGTGAGTGGCAGAACTCAGGAGAGGACCAGCTGGATTGCAGCATGGCTGAGCCACTTCCCTGGGGTGTCAGAGGTGGAACAGCCCTTGATATTGACCCCACCATTGTGAGAGATGTCAGAGCAAAGGACTAATCATCAGATATGGACTGTTCCAGGGTAGGAGTGTGACCCTAGGCAAGGTGGCTCTTCTCAGCGAGTGGTAATTTCTAAAGAGAGGCTCAGCCGATAACTGTCAGCTGCCAACAACTAAATAAACAGTTAAGAGAACTGTGCATTTCAGTTCTCACCTGGAAGCACACCACAGCATCCAGTACAATGACTTGAAATAGCATCTCACTGTGTTACTGTAGTTTGTAGTATATGCCAACTAACCCTATGCAATGCTTAGTTCTCTCATTTTATATATATATATATATAGTTTACTTTTTTGCATGTAAATTGCAAATATTTTATTTTCAATTTCTATTTTTTGAGTATTATTATTCATATTGTAGTATACTATTTTTCTTAGCTTTTTACATTTCCTCTTTCTGTTTGACCTTTAAGAACACTGCTCTGTTTAATAGATAAATATTTACAGGTAACTTTATTTAATCTTTTCAGAGTTTTATTTTACTAAACTTAGTATTTGATCTATTCAAAATTTCTTCTGGAGTATAATTTAAGGCAATGACTTAAATTATGGATATATATGTATATGCATCTATTTCTGAATGTATTTGAATGTGTAGGTGTGATGTACGTGTACATTTATGTGTGTACAATATATGTATGTGTGTTGTGTGCATGTGTGTATATATATGTGTATATGTGTGTGTGAATGATATATGTGTATTGTGTGATATATGTCTCTGTGCCTGTATGTGTATGAATGTATATGTGTATGTTTGTGTGTACATATATGTGTGTGTATTATATATGTGTGTGTGTGTAGTGTGTATCTGTGTGGATGATATACATGTATACGTATATATGTATATGTATATGATGTATGTGTATATGCATGGTGTGTGTGTTTCCCAGACAACTCAACAATTTTTCTAAAAACATTTGATTTATTTCTCATCTCCAGGCTTTTATATGCCATAGTAACTACATCATTGTGTCAAATTTTGTCTGTGTGGTATTGAATGCTTCAATTAATCTGTTTGCATTTGTGTCAAAACTATATAACCTGAAATAGTGTAATTTTATGGTGTTTAGCCTACTACCTGGCTAATCTAAGCCACCAGAGTGAGCAGCCTATAGATACAGCAGTAGATGATTATGATTGTTCCACATCTAAAACCTGTATCTTTTTGCTCTGATTAAGCATGTATGGTCCCTCATTTCTCACTGCCATACCTATGCATTTGGACATTTGGCAGATGTTCCAGTTCTGTCTGGAAGTCTTGCTCTCTCATTGTTCCTCCCCCATCTCTTCTCCCTGGTAGATTATTATTATTTTAATATAGACTTTGAGCTTGTTTTTTCACATTGTTTATCTTTTCATCCCCTCAATTGTACACATGATAAAAGAAAAGCACACATTTACTGAGTCTTGAATGAACGAGATAATTTCCTGATATGTCATCTCTATGGCTCTTGAGTTCTCTCAGTTGCAATGTCAAGATTATCCCACAATATGGAAAAAAAGTACGAAAAAATAGTTGTATTGAAATATACTAAAATAGTACATTCATATCTGTCTTACATTGTTCTGAAATGTTGCTGCTCAATAGATGTTTCATGATAATAAAGTGACCCACTGACCTTTATCCATGGAGAGAAATTCACAAGGCCTTGTGTGCATGCCACTGCAGTTGGGTTGACTTTCAAGAAAGTCATCAAGCCTCAATTTGAACAGCTCCAAACACAGTTGGAAAGTTTGAAGCTTGTAAAATGAGCTAGATGGCTGCTTTTTAATTTTATTTTTCATTTACTTCATACATAGACTAAGAGGTGGACAAGACATATAATTTATGGAGACAAGAACGAAGAAATGAAAAATGTGGGGTTTCCTACTCAAAAAAGCTATGAAGAAATTCAAGGTAGTAATAAAATACTTCCACCTTGCAGATGACTCAGTCAAAGCTTGCCCATGACATGTGCAGCCCATCTGTATAGGACTGGGTGTGATGACATGGAAGAACCAACTCTGATTAGGGCCCAGGGGGAAACCACAGGTTAAATGAAGATGAAAGTTCAATAGTGATGATTTACTGGCTTGAAGAATCCTTTATTATCATCTCTAATTCCAAGTTGGTTTTAGAAATTTGATTGTATTACGCTCATTTCTAAGTCCCAACAAAGTTTATCATCTCCAGTTTCTTTGGTAATCCTATATCAGAATTCATGCAATAATAGCTTCTTTCAGAGCACCTTGTCTTGAGCTTGGTGAGGATAAAATACAATTAGAATCTTATTTGTGTGGTTAATGTGTCATTTTTGATGGAGCATTCAAACACCCCTTAGGAGAGTGTTTTATATCAACAGTGGGCATGTATGTGCTAGGGACTGGAACAGCAACCCAATTTTTCTCTCATTACCGTAACTTCCTGGAAGGATATTGTTCTCCAAGTGTTACAGGCAATGCCATTAAGAAAGAATTACATCTTATTAGAATGAGGATGTTATAGACAATGATTATGTTATTTGTCTTGCGTTTGGACAGTTTGGACTAATATATGGGATGGTTTTCTTTGGGGAGGGGAATAATACCAAAATCTATTATCCCAAACCCCTCAGGAGTTAGTAGGAAATAGAGATATATTCTTTTTGGCAGTTGATTCTTCGGCGTACTAGTTATGCCCAAACAAGTAGAGGGATTTTTTTCCTTGACGTCTGTTTTATTTCACTTCTTGCCTTTTCCACTGTGCAAGCTGTCAGCTCTTGCTCTGTTAACAATGGGGCTTATGAGCCCGGGTGTATTCAGATCACTGTTGAATACTCCAGGCATGGGTGCCTTCCACACCGCTGGCTCACATGAGATGGTAAATGCTGAAAAGAAGGTACTGTCAGCATGCATTCCCCGCTGCAGAGAAGCAGCATGTGAGAGCAGTAAACCTTTCTTCAACACTATGTGGCATTTTGCAAGGTTGTTTGAAGTAATACTTTACCCACAATCTTGTTCGCTCATTGTTGGCCATAAACAACAGCTATTGCTTTTTTGATTTTTGTTTCTAAAATCGTTTGTGAGTCTAGGTTGGCAGGCATTTCCTTTTGAGGAGGGACAGTCACCTATCTCAATACTATTTGTGGGGGTAAGCTGTGATAGGGTTCAAGGATTTAACATGATGCCGCGTATCCTATTGAGTTGGTAAAAACTCCCAAAACAAAGACTTTCAGAATGTTGCTTAACTGCACTGTAAGCACAGTGAGCGAGGACTCTTGTTCTCTGATATATATTTTCTTTCAAGAGAAACACTGAATATATTCATTGCAACTCATAGTAGTGGTTTTGATTAAATGTATGCCTCTGTCTTTTATTTTTATTGAATTAATTAAGATTCCCTAAAAAGGCTTGGAATTTTTTTATAGTGCCAGCTCAGCTTTTTAGCAGGGGCTCAGTTGGTGGAGCACTTGCATTGCAAGTGAAAAGACCTGAGTTTGGTCTCTAGAACCACAGGATACATCTAGGCAGCCTGCATTTGCAACACCAGGGATTGTCTCAAAAATACGTGCCTGGTTCTCAGGGAAACACATGAAATTTGCCTACTAGTCTAAACACACCTACACATGCACTCAAGTGTGCACATGCAGACACACACACACACACACACACACACACACACAGCTTCACTTTCTACATAATAAATTATTTTCCTGAATTCTTCTGTATAGAAAGGAAATGGAGAGCCCACCACTGCTCATCACCCAGATGATTACAGTTTTCTGTCCCAAGTCACGTCTTTTTGTTGCATTTTATTCTGTTTTATTTCTTATCCCCAGATTCCAATGTCATCCCATCTTCCAGTCTCCTTAGTAGTGACCCTCCAGCTAGATGACAATGGTCCCTTAACCAGCCTCTCTGGATATTGCTCTTTCATTTCCCCACCTCTTTCCCAGCTTCTTCACTCTCAAGCACACATTGCAGATCCTAGGGGTTCTTTGACCATTAGACCCTTTGAAGTGATATTAAAAAAAAAATGACTGCCTTTGATTATCATACAACCCACAGTTTATTTTCCAAAACAGAAAGCTGAGGTCTATGTGGACTTAACTTAGCATTTCAAAGTGATAGGGCAAAGTAAGGATGATGGTCATAGACACAAAGAAAAATATCATATGTGTTTCACAACAGAAGAGAATAGAGAGTTCTCTGTTAATGAGGTATGTTTTATCTGAGCGGCTATGCATGGCTTGAGTCATGACTGTTCTGTAGCAGTTCCTCATGGTAAGCTGTGGGAAGAAGCAGGGGCCATTTTCCTGAGCACCAGCCAGAGTGGATCTAAACTGAGGTCACTAAATTACTAGTTTCATAGATGTATTTTGTCATCTGGTTTCATGTAGCCCTGGTGGTTCCCAAACTTACTATGCGACGGAGGACAATGAACTTAAGTTCCAATCCCCCCTCTGTTTACCTCTAGAGTGCTGGAGCGATAAGACTGCACTACTACACTCAGTTACATGATGTTAGGAAGTGAACTCAGGGCTTTATGCACAGTAGTTCAGAACCTTCCAAATTCTACAAACTGAGCTACATCTCCAGCACTCAAGTTCATTAACTTTGGTAACTAATGTCCATCATCTACACTTGCGTGTTTTGGGATCAATAGCTGACGGTGTGAAAAAATAGAAGGGAGAAAACTATTAATTTATTAAAGTTTCTGGCTTTTAGAATTTTATGAATCATCAAGACAGCTCATCATGTCATCCAGACGGCCTAAGACTAAATTTTCTGTGCATGAGAGAGCATCAGGGACCCAGGGTCCTTTTCTTGTGTTGCTCATCTGATCTTTACTGACAAGAACTGAGATTTTTCCATTCAGTCAACTGCTGTGGAATGTCTTCCTATACGCTGTGAATATGTGTGGCTCCCATTGGATAATAAATAAACCTGTTCTGTCCTATGGCAAGAAAGCTTACAGCCAGGTGGGAAATCCAAGCAGAGACACAGAGAGAAAAAGGGTAGAGTCAAGAGAGATGCCAGCTGCCTCCCAAGGAGCAACAAGATGCCAGCAGACTGGTAACACCATGGCCATGTGGCTATATATACATTAATAGGAATGGGTTAATTTTAAGATGAAAGAGCTAGCTAGCAAGAAGCTGAAGCCATAGGTCATACAGTTTGTAATTAATATCAGCCTCTGAATGATTATTTTATAAGCAGCTGCAGGACCATGGGTGGGAGAGATTTGTCCTGACCTTGGGAAGGGGGAGGGACTGAAGAAACTTGCCACTACAGTCAACACTTATAAGTCACATGGGTTTTCTGCAATGGGGACCCAAAAGCAATTTATCTGTCCCTCAAGAAGGTAGCCATAAATTCAATTGTAAGGCTGGTTCAGCTACAGCAAGTTTGATAGTGGTACCCCTGTTCCTGCAAGGTGAGCAAATGGGTTATAGACTACTGAATAGATTAGATGAGGATGACCGAGGGGCTGGTACAGATGTCTGGCATAGGACATCTCACCTGTGTCTCACCACTCCTATTTTTATTGGGTGTTTGGAACATTGCTCTTAGTGTGCATGTGTTTCTCTCAGAATCTATTTTTGTTTCCAATTGAGAGCTCATTGACTTCATCCTATTGATTTGTCCTGTTTCCCGTGGAAATCTAGAGGCATGCAGTTGTCCAGAGGGACCCAAGTTTCAAGATGTTCAACCCTGTGAGCTGAATTACAGCTCACCTTCATCCGTATCCCAAAACCACCCACAAAATTCATTTTGTCAGTTGAAAAGACATTTTAATGCTCACAGAAACAAGGCTGGCAATTTCTCACTGAACAAGGAAGTGAAAAGAGCAAGATAAGATTGATATTAAAAGTATGAGGTCTCAGAGGCCAGAGGGATTTTTACCAAACAATGCAGCATTAGAGAAGAGGTCCTGGAGAATAATCAAGACTATTAACAAGAAAAATCAACCCTGAAGGTACCGAGTCCCCTTTTAACAGCAGAGCTAAAGCCTTGAGGTTTAAGGACTCATTAGTTGGTTTCCCATCCAAGCACTGGCTTAGGGAGGCCGTGTGTGAAGTTATTTCACCAGCAAAACAACCCCATATGCTTAAGAATGGGGTGTCATAATTGTTCACTGCTCGAGCTTTATAAGAAGGTATGAGAAGAAAAGGGGGAGACATACACCCCTTTTTTTGCATTGTACCTATTTTCTGATGTTGCCCTTCTTTGTGCCTCAGTTTCTCCTCATAAACTTGTCCAGTATTCACTGTGATCAAGAAACTTCAGGGATATTCAAGCAAACAGACAGATAGGCAAGAAGCCACTGGTACCACACTAGGGTGAACAAAACCCGGAAGAGAGTAGGATTTCCCTGAGTACCTGTGGTCCTTTGAATGTCATAAGCTTATAGGGAGTGGCACTATTAGGAGGTGTGGCCTTGTTAGAGGAAGTGTGGTCTTTTTGGAGGAGGCTGGATTATATACACCTTTAATCTAGACCTCGAGGCTGGAGAGCACACCTTTAATCTGGGCCACATCTTCTGCCTGAAGTGTGCCATTGTGTGGGTGGGCTTTGAGGTCTTTTTCTTCAAGCTTCACTAAGTATGACAGTTGGTGGACTTCCTGTTCTCTGCAAGGTTTGGGACTCTCAGTTCCTCCAGCACCATGTCTGACTGCATGCTGCCATGCTCCCTACTATGATGATAATGGACTGAACCTCTGAAACTGTGAGTGAGACCCTTCAAGTAAACGTTTTCCTTGTAAGAGTTGCCATGATCATGGTGTCTCTTCACAACAATAAAAATCCAAACTAAGACAATAGCTTATAATTTCTTAGTACTGGTTCAATGTCATCAGAATATAACAACCAGAAACATAGAATTCTCCCGTGTCCTGTACATCCTTCAGGTCTGTGATTTCCAGTCCTTACATACCTTGACATGCAAGCTCCCTATAGAAGGACAAGTATCTCTCTCTATGTGTTCATTGATTCACCTGTTACTCACATAGTCTTCTGGTGTCATTACCATTGTTGTATCTATGTCTCTTGTTTTATTGAGTCAATGAAAAATTCCTTGAGAATGATGTGTTTTCCCATAAAACACGTGTGGTTCTTTTAGTTTTACTTTGTTCATGGAAATTCAGGGGTCATATTGGATTGCATAGTAATTTTGACAACTAATCTGCTTATTATTTAATTAGTATCTTGTGAATGTATTTCTGAGACAGCTAAAATAGAAATCTCATATTCTAAAATATGAAATATTTTTATCAATAACATATATGAAGAGTAAACATTCCACATGTTAATAAAAGTGCAGGCACACTAAAAATATTACATGGAATTCCCTTCAGATAATATACATAAGGTGTATATGAAACAAAAATGAACTTTGTGTTGACTTGAGTGCCATCCTCAAATTATTTTGTTATATGTATGCAAATATTCTAGACTTTAAAAAGAATATAAAATTGAAATCACTTTTGGTCTAAATCTTTCAGAAAAGGAATACTTTACTGATGTTATATATCTTGCAACAGTTATAGTTCTGAATGAATATAAAAAAAATGCCTTTGGTAATTTTCCACTATCTGATAACATGAATTTTACATTTTTGTCACTCAAAAGAGCACTTCAGTGAAAGCCCTCGTAACTATATTTTAATATTCATCCTTAATTATTTTCTTAGGCTGAATTCTTAAAAATGTAATTATGGGATCAAATATCATAGGACTTTTGATGTGCACTCAAAAGCTGGAAACTGTGTTTATTGCTTTGGGAATGCTCTCACGTCCATTTATGTCAAGACTTGCCAGTTTGAGAGGTATTACCAGAAAACCCAAGAACAAAAGACAAAGATTAGGGATGCTTTCCTCAGAGTACTTTCCCAAAGAATGAGAGCCCAGAGGAAAGGATAGGGGCTTTCCAAGGCACACATTGGAGAGTCAGAGTGGGCCCCAGAAAGGACACAATCTTTCTGTGCACCCCGAGGGGCTGTTATTTAGGTGAAAGGGAAAACTGCATTCTGACCAGGGTGATGCTTCCATGGGTTTGAAAAGACATTACCTTTGTAGAGCAATAAGGAAGAAATGATCACATTTTACTACTGTGACTTTTAACTTTGGGTCAACTAAAGGCTGTTTGTGTGCTCTAAACTCAGAACAGGTGTTTAAAAGGGAGATAGTTAATGAAATTTATTATGCCACATTTCCCTCTTAGCTTCTGCTTTGGGCAGGGAAGGCAGAGCTAATAGTATTTAGCATCATCAGTTTGCTTTTTGACGTGCTGTGGACAGCTTATGCACCCACCCACTCCCAGCTGCTCCTTCCTCCATTCTTAACTAAGCAGTGGCGAGCAGTTGGAGGACTGAGAGATGCAGGCTGCCTGCCATTTGAGCCTCTGCATCCTTTCTCCACCCTCCAAATCCTTGCCCATCTCAACAAAACGCACCTGCTTTTCTTTGCCTGTTTCTTCTGTCATACATGAGGTCGACATTTGTTTGTGAATTTCTGGGCCATTTGCAAAAGTTTGGATAGAATTGCTTCTCTGTGCCATTTTGCTATTTAAAAGGTGAGTATATATATATATATGTATATATATATGAAATATTATGTATAAACATTATATATATTGTGAAATTACTGACATTAGTGTATTTAAAAATATTCCCTTCCCAAATTCGTTATTTTATTTTATTTTTACATGGTTTATACACGTTTTTCTTGTTATTCTGTTTATATTGTTTTCCTCCAAGTAGAATTTATTTATTTTTGTTTTTTATTTTACACCCCCATCTCTATTTCCCTTCTCTCCTCTCCTCCAAGTCCTTCCCCACAACTCCCCTCTGCGCTACCCGTTCACTCCCCCTCCATTTCTATTCAGAAAAGGGCAGGTCTCCCATGGATATCAACAAAACATGGCATATCAAGTTGTAGTAAGACTAAGCACCTTTCTCCGTATTGAGGCTGGGCAGGGCAACTCATTATGAGGAGTAGGGTCCCAAAGGCCAGTAAAAGAGTCAGAGACAGCCCCTGCTCCCACTGTTAAGAGTCCCATGAGAGGACCAAGCTTCATGACTGTTACATATATGCTGAAGACCTAAGTCAGTCCCATGCAGGCTCCCTGGTTATCGGTCCAGTCTCTGTGAGCCCCTGTGAGCCCAGGTTAGTTGATTCAGTGGTTTTCTTGTGGTGTCCTTGACCCCTTTGCCTCCCACAATCCTTCCTCCTCCACTTCTGCAGGATTCCCTGAGCTCAGCCTAATGTTTGACTGTGAGTCTGCATCTGTTTCCATCAGTTGCTGAATGAAGCCTCTCTGATGACAATTGGGCTAGACACCCATCTATGAGTAGAGCAGAATATCATTAGAAATCATTTCATTGACCTTTCCTTCTTCTTTTTTTTCTCTAGTTCTGTTTGATTCTATCCTAGGTCTCTGGGCATCCAGCATCTGGGTCCTGGCACTCCAAGCAGTGCAGGAGTGGGCTCCCTCTCATAGGCATCGGTCTCAGACTGGGGCAGTCATTGGGTAGCCACTTCCACAATCTCTGTGCTACCTTTACCCTAACACACCTCATAGGCAGGACAGACTGTTGGTCAAAGTTTTGTGGCTGGGTTGGTGTCCAAATCCCTTCACTTGAAGTCTTGCCTGGTCACAGAAGATGGCAAGTTCAGGCTATGTATCCCCTATTGCTTGGAGTCTTAGCTGGGGTCACCCTTGTAGAGTCATGGGAGTTTCCCTTGCATCAGGCCTCAACCTGATCTTGAAATGACTCCCCTTTCTAGTCATCTCTTTCAGTATTCTCCCCCTCCATCCACCCCACAACAAGATCCTTCAAGTTCCTATCCCCTCCTGCCCCCAGTTCACCCAGAAGAGCTCTTCTATTTCCCCTACCCAGGGAGATCTATGCATCTCTCTTTGGGCCCTCCTTGTTACCTAGCCTCTCTATTCCTGAAAATTTTAGCATGGCTATTCTTTACTTTATAGCTAATATCCACTTACGAGTGAGCACATGCCATGTTTGTCTTTCTGGGTCTGGGTTACCTCACTCAGGATGATTTTTTCTAGTTTCACCCATTTGCCTTCAAATTTCCTGCTGTTCTTGTTTTAAACAGATGAGTAATACTCCATTATGTAAATGTACCACATTTTCTTTATCCATTCTTCAGTTGAGGGACATCTAGGTTGTTTCTAGGTTATAGCTATGACAAATAATGGTGCTATGAACATAGCTGAGCACATGTTCTTGTGGTATGATTGAGCATCCTTTGGGTATATGCTGAAGAGTGGTATAGCTGGATCTTGAGGTAGATTAATTCCCAATTTTCTGAGAAACTGCCATGTTGATTTCCAAAGTGACTATACAAGTTTAAACTACCACCAGCAATAGAGGAGTGTTCCTTTTGCTCCATATCCTCTCAAGCATGAGCTGTCACTCGTGATTTTGGTCTTAGCCATTCTTACAGGTGTAAGATGGAATTTCTGAGTCATTTTGATTTTCATTTCCTTGATGGCTAAGAATGTTGACCATTTCTTTAATATTTTGCCATTTGTGATTCTTCTCTTGAGAATTCTGTGTTTGGATCTGCACTCCCATTTTGTAATCGAATTATTTTGTTTGTTGAAGTCTAGTTTCTTGAATTCTTCATATATTTTGAAAATTAGCCCCCCGGTGAATGTGGGGTTGGTAATGATCCTTTCCCATTTTGTACACAGCCATTTTGTCCTTTTGAAGGTGTGTTTTGCCTTACAGAAGCCTTTCAGTTTTATGAGGTTTCATTTATTAATTGTAGATCTTAATGTCTGTGCTACTGGTATTCTATTCAGGAAGTTGTCTCCTGTGCCAATTTGTTCAAGGATATTCCTCACTTTCTCTTCTATCAGCTTCAGTGTATCTGGTTTTATGTCAAGATCTTTGATCCACTTGGACTTGAGGTTTGTGCAAGATGATAGATATGGATCAATTTGTATTTTTCTATCTGCCAACATCTAATTAGAGCAGCACCATCTGTTGAAGATACTTCCTTTTATCCATTGTATAATTTTGGCTTCTTCATTAAAAAATCAGGTGTCCATAGGTGTGCAGATTTACATCTAGGTCTTCTATTCCATTCCATTTATCCACCTATCTGTTTTTATACAAATGCCATGTGGTTTTTATTACTCTAGTTCTGTAGTAGAGTTTGAAATTAGGGATGGTGATACTTCCAGAAGTTCTCTTATTGTACAGGATTGTTTTAGCTATCCTGTTGTTTGGTTTTGTTTTATTTTTCCATATGAAATTGATTATTGTTCTTTCAAGGTCTGTAAAGAATTGTGTTGGGATTTTAATGTGGATTGCATTGAATCTGTAGATTGCTTTTGGTAAAATGGCCATTTTTACTATGTTAATTCTGTTTATGGGAGATAAACAGAATGGGAGATCTTTCCATCTTTTGATATCTTGGCCAATTTCTTTCTTCAAAGACTTGAAGTTTTTGTCATACAAGTCTTTCACTTGCTTGTCTAGTTTATACTATTTGTGGCTATTGTGAATGGTGTTGTTTCCCTGATTTCTTTCTCAGGCTGTTTATTGTTTATCTATATAAGGGCTACTGATTTTTTTTTTTTTAGTTAATCTTGTATCCAGTCACTTTACTGAAGGTGCTTGTGAGGTGTAGGAGTTCTCTGGTAGAATTTTGGAGGTTGCTGATATATCATCTGCAAATAGTGATACTTAGACTTCTTTCTTTCTGATTTATATCCTCTTAATCTCTTTTAGTTGTCTTATTGCTCCAGCTAGAACTTCAAGGACTATATTGAATAGAGATGGAGTAGTGGACAGTTTCACCTTGTTCCTAGTTTTAGTGGAATTGTTTTGTGTTTCTCTCTATCTGATTTGATGTTGGCTATTGGCTTGCTGGATATTGCCTTTATTATGCCTAGATATGTCCCTTATATTTCTGATATCTCAAGAGTTTTATCATGAAGGGGTGTTTGATTTTGTCAAAGGTTTTTTCAGCTTCCAATGAGATGATCATTTTTTTCTCTTTCAGTTTTAATATGTTAGAATACACTGACAGATTTTTGTATGTTGAACAATCCCTACATCCCTAGAACGAAGCCCACTTGATTATGGTGGATGATCTTTTTGATGTGTTCTTGGATTTAGTTTGTGAGCATTTTATTGACTATTTTGCATTAATGTTCATGAGAGATATTGATCTGTAATTTTCTTTCTTTATTGAGTCTTTGTGTGGTTTGGGTATTAAGGTGACTGTGGCCTCATAAAATGAATTTGGTAATGTTTTTTCTGTTTTTATTTTGTGGAATAATTATAGGAGTATTGGTAGTAGCTCTTCTTTGACAGTCTGGTAGAATTCTGTGCTAAAAACATCTGGCCCTGGGCTTTTTTTTTTTTTTTTTTTGGTTGGGAGACTTTTAATGACTGCTTCTGTTTCCTTAGGGGTTATAGATCTATTTAAATTGTTTATCTGATCTTGATTTAACTATGGTAGGTGGTATCTATCAAGAAATTTGCCCATTTCTTTTAGATTTGTAGAGTAAGTTTTTGAAGTATGACCTAATGATTCTCTGGAATCTCTTGGTGTCTGTTGTTATGCCCCACTTTTCATTTCTGATTTTGTTAATTTATTAATTTGTTAATTCTGATTTGTTAATTTGTTAATTCTCTTTCTGCCTTTTAGTTAGTTTGGAAAAGAGTTTGTCTATCTTGTTGATTTTCTCAAAGAATCAACTTTTTGTTTCATCGAATCTTTTTATTGTTTTCTTTGTTTCTATTCTGTTTATTTAAGCCCTCAGTTTGATTATTTCCTGCCATCTACTCCTCTTGGGTGCATTTGCCTCTTTTTGTTCTGGAGCTCTCAGGTGTGCTGTTAAGTTGCTAGTGTGAGATCTCTCCAAATTCTCTATGAAGGCGCTTAGTGCTATGAACATATTTTCCTCTTAGCACACCTTTCATTGTGTCTCATAAATTTGGTTATGTCGTGCATTCATTTTCATTGAATTCTAAGAAGTCTTTATTTATTTCTTCCTTGACATAGTAGTCATTTAGTTGAGAGTTGTTCATGAGTTTGTAGGCTTTCTGTTGTTTCTGTTGTTGTTGAAATCCACTTTTTATCCATGGTGGTCTGATGGGATGCAGGGGGTTATTTCAATTTTCTTGTATATGTTGAAACTTGCTTTGTGATCCTGTATTTGGTCAATTTTGGAGAATGTTCCTTGAGGTTCTGAGAAGAAAGTGTATTCTTTTGTGTTTGTTTAAATGTTCTGTAGATATCTGATAGCTCTATTTGTTTCATAATATTGGTTAGCTCCAGTATTTCTCTGTTTAGTTTTGTCTAAACAGAGACAGTATTGGGAAATACATGTTGAGACTTGAGATGTCATCTTGGTTGAATTTTCCTTTGATGAGTATGAAATGTCCTTTCCCATCTCTTCTGATTAATTTTGATTGGAAGTCTATTTTGTTAGTTATTAGAATCACTACACTAGCTTGCTTTTTGTGTTCAATTGCTTGGAAAATCTTTTTCCAACCTTTTATTCGGAGGTAATGTCTGTTTTTGATATTGAGCTATGTTTCTTGAATGCAGCAGAATTATGGATCCTGTTTTCACATCCATTCTGTTAGCCTATGTCTTTTTATTGGGGAATTGAGCCTATTGATATTAGGAGATATTAATGACCAAAGATTGTAAATTCCTTTTATTTTGTTGTTATTGGTAGTAATGGTGTGTGTGTGTGTGTGTGTGTGTGTGTGTGTGTGTGTGTGCGTGTTTCCCTTCTTTTGATTTTGCTGGTGTGAGATTATTTATTTCCTGTGTTTTCCTGGGTGTAGTTAACCTCTTCAGGTTGGCGTTTTCCTTTTAGTACCTTCTATAGGGCTGGATTTGTGGGTAGATACTGTTTAAATTTGACTTTTTCATGAAATCTACAGTTACTGAAAGTTTTACTGGGTATAGTGGTCTGGGCTGGCACCTGTGGTCTCTTAGAGTGTGCAAGAGGTCTGTTCAGGACCTTCTGGCTTTTAGTCTCCATTGAGAAGTTAGGTGTAATTCTGATGGATCTGCCTTTATATGTTTCTTGGCCTTTTTCCTTTGCAACTCTTAAAATTCTTTATTTGTTCTGTACATTTAGTGTTTTTTATCATTATATCATGGGGGACTTTCTTTTCTGGTCCAATCTATTTGGTGTTCTGTAACTTTCTTGCACCTTTATACACATTTTTTTTTTCTTTAGGTTAGGAAAGTTTTCTTCTATGATTTAGGATATTTTCTGGGCCTTTGAGCTGGCATTCTTCTCTTTCTTCTATCCTTATTGTTCTTAAGTTTGGTCTTTTCATAGTGTCCCAGATTTCCTGGTTGTTTTGTGTCAGGAACTTTTTATATTTAACATTTTCTTTGACCATTGTATCAATATTTTCTATTGTATCTTCAATGTCTGAGATTCTCTCTTCCATCTCTTGTATTCTGACTGTGATACTTACACCTGTAGTTCCTGTTCACTTGCCTATGTTTTCTGTTTCCAGGATTCCCCCAGTTTGTCTTTTCTTTATTGATTCTGTCATAGTTTAAATATAATTGGCCTCCATAATCTCATTGGGTGTGGCACTATTAGGAGGTGTGGCTTTGTTGGAATAGGTCTAACCTTGTTGGAGGAAGTGTGTCACTATGTGTGCAGACTCTGAAGTTTTCTATGCTCAGAATACCATCCAGTGTCCTGATACCATCCAGAATACCATCAACTTCCTATTGCCTACAAAATATAGGACTCTCAGCTACTACTCCAGCACCATGTCTGCCTGCACACCATTATGCTTTCTGTCATGATGATAATGGACTGAACCTCTGAAACTGTAAGGGAGCCATCTGAATTAAATGTTTTTATTTATAAGAGTTGCCACCAGGCAGTGGTGGCGCACGCCTTTAATCCCAGCACTCGGGAGGCAGAGCCAGGCGGATCTCTGTGAGTTCGAGGCCAGCCTGGGCTACCAAGTGAGTTCCAGGAAAGGTGCAAAGCTACACAGAGAAACCCTGTCTCAAAAAAAAAAAAAGAAAGAAAGCAAAAGTCTCATATGGTATGCATTCACATTTTAGGCCGGGCGGTGGTGGCGCACGCCTTTAATCCCAGCACTCGGGAGGCAGAGGCAGGTGGATCTCTGTGAGTTCGAGGCCAGCCTGGTCTCCAACGTGAGTTCCAGGAAAGGCGCAAAGCTACACAGAGAAATCCTGTTTCGAAAAAAAACAAAAAAAAAAAAAAAAAAAAAGAGTTGCCATGGTCATAGTATCTCTTCATAGCAATAGAAACCCTAACTAAGACTTCTATTTCCATTTTCAGGTCTTGAATGGTTTTATTCGTTTCCCTCAACTGTTTGTTTGTGCTTTCCTGGATTTCTTTAAGAGATTTGTTCATTTCCTCTTTAAGGACCTCTATCACCTTCCTAAGGTATTTGTGTGCTTCTGCTATACTGGAATATCCAGGACTTGCTATAGTAGGGCATGTGAGCTCTGGTGGTGCCATCTTGCCCTGGGTGTTGTTGTGTTCTTATGCTGGCCTCTAGTCTTCTAGGTTTGAGGTTATTATCAGTTTGGGTCCTGATTTCTGAGTTTATCTCTGTTGGATGGTTGCTTTTTGGATGCTTTCCCCTCTTGTTTTCTGTTTCCTCTCGGGTCTTCTGGCCTAAGTGGCCTGTGCTTCTGGTGACCAGCAAGTCTTCAGGTCTAGAATTGTATCTCTGCTGGGGTTTTGGTGGCATACTTGACCTCTGAGGGTTTAGGTCTTGGTTTGCTTCTCAGGTTCTGGGGTTCTGGATACTGGTGTGCTATCTGGGGTTCCAGGTATCTGGCATTCCCAGTATCAGCATGGCCTCCAGTATAGCAGGTGTCTTCTAGGATTCCTTGTGACTGTATGGTATCCAGTAGAGCTTCCTGGGTTGTGGGCTGGGATATTAAACCCGGGGAAGGGGCCAAGTAGAATTTTTACCTTAAAATATTTCATATGTACTAAAATGTAAATTAATTAAATATGGAATATTTTTATAATAAATTTTAAACATGCATGATCACTAATATTGAAAGAAAAAACATTACTTCCTCTCTATATTCATGCACCTGCAGCTCTTTATTGTATAAATTGATATCATTTACTTGACCTAATTAATAGAAGCTTGAAGTAATGTGTTGATGGTAATCTTTGGAAATTGGTCAGATTGTTTCCTGAAGTTAAAATTTTATATGTGGATTTATATATTATATGTATAAAATTTTATGTGTGGATGTATATATAATTTTGTATGTGAGTAAATACATCCTATATATATATGGTATATTGGACATATATATTATATTCACACATAAAATTTATGTAAAATATTGTATATATACTATATTTTATATATTATATATAACATTTAATGAAAAAGGCAATGAATTTGAAAAAGCAAGGGTGTTTATGTGGGGGGGATTCAGAGAGGACTGAAAAGGAAAAAGGAAATGACATATAAAATTAACATTAAAAATGCATGAAAAGGTAAGAAATCTATATGTTGGATTATTGGATATAAAATATGTAAAAACTAGTCAATTTTATCAAAATACTCTTGACAAAATGGCTAATCTCTTTTCAGCAGTACATGAGACAGCCTTCATTTCCTGCTATCCCCAGTCCTGTCATTCTTGTTCAGCTTTGCAGGTTACTCCAGGAAGTTTCATTTGCAGTGGGATATGACAAGGCAAGTAAAAAGAACCAAATTCAGGAAGCTTCAGAGACCAAACTGAGTTGAAGCTTGTCATCAAATTTAAACAGTGCACTGGAGAAAGTTCCATCAGTTGCCTGCTTGGACATGATCTTGTAGCCAGCACTTCCAGCAACCATGTAGAGGTCTCATTGAAAGACAGATGGGGACAGGGAAGCAGGGGGGCCAAGAATATTCCCATGTTGTGCTCAGTTCATTTGGAAATATGCTTGCACTTCTGACAGGATAAGCCGAAGAGTAGGAGAAATGAGCTAATGGGGTGAATATCTCAAGAATGAGAATGCAAGGCCATGGCTAAGAGAATGGGAGATTGCAAACTAGAAAGGAAAACGCTGGGGAGTTTTTGTTGAAAGACCCAGCTACATGAAAGAATTTTAGGGGTTGTTTAGTTGAGTAGTCTTCAAACTTCAAACTCAACTCTTTTAGGAACTTAGTTGGATTTTAGAAGCTGGAGTAGGTAATTCAGAGGAAAATGTGGTGTGTGTGTGTGTGTGTGTGTGTGTATGTGTGTGTGTGTGTGTGTTTATGCACACACAAGTAGGTAAAGGATATTAATTTGTCTTAGTCACCTTGAGCTACTTGATCAAAATGGCATAAACCAAATATATTGAACAATATACATTTGTTTTTTCAGTTCTGATGGATCATGGGATCCTGTGGTGGTATTGTGTTCCTCAAAATATTGTGCACCCTACCAAACTTATCTGGAGTCAGAGGACAGAACAGCCACTAGATACAGAGGCTAGAAAATGGTGGCACTCAGGCCTTTAATCCTAGCATTTCAGAGGCAGAAATCCCTCTGGATCTCTGTGAGTTCAAGGCCACATTGGAAACAGCCAGGCATGGCACATGCCTTTAATCCCAGGAAGTAATGGCTGAAAGCAGAAAGGTATATAAGGTGTGAAAACCAGGAACTAGGCTGGTTAAGCTTTTAGGCTTTGAGCAGCACAGTTCAGCTGAGATCTATTCTGAATGAGGACTCAGAGGCTTCCAGTCTGAGGAAACAAGATCAGCTGAGGAATTTGCAAGGTGAGGTAGCTGTGGCTTGTTCTGCTTCTCTGATCTTCCAGCATTCACCCCAATGTCTGGCCTCAGGTTTGATTTTATTAATAAGTACCTTTAAGATTCATGCTACAGGGTCCCACCCTGATTATCTTATCTCTTGTCTAAATATAATTACCTCCCACAAGTTCCAATTTCAAACTGTTGTATCATGCTTCAATGTGTCTCCTGAGGGACTCACAAATATTCAGTCCACAACACATAATAGAACCCTTTCAGTATGGTCTTCATTTATTGTTTTTCTAGAGTCTCTACATTTAACTCCAGGGCACCAGGCTTTTCTATAAGATTTCCCTTGTGCAAAGAGCTTCTGTTATATTAAAAGATTAGAAACTTCATAATCTAGTTGGAAATCCTAAATAAGCAAACGGGTGTTGTAACTGAGTCTCTAAGGCAGCAAGTGGCTTTTTAAAACATATCCAGTGATTCTGAATATTTTGTGAATGCTTGCTTTAGGCCAGCAACTGAGATGGCCATTGAGTTGAAAGTACAAGGAGTAAGATGGAAATAGTCAAATAACAAACAGGGGCTAACCGCTTTTGACCATTATATAAATGTGTGCATTGAATTATCTGTGACATGGCAGTCCTGGGCCAGTGTGGTTTAAGATTCAACAAGATGGGTGTTCCTTAGCCTCATACCATGGGCTGAACCTGTCCAGACCTTGAGATGCCCTCTAACACCACGTGTGAAGTAGAGAAAACAAACTCCGGAGTAACTATAAAGAAACCAATCGCTTTTACTTTATATACTAACTCAAGGTGAAGTTATTACTATTTTAAAGTCATGAGAAACAACCTCTTCTTCAGTGGCAGTGTTCTCAGTGCTAAAATTCAACATTTGTATTTCAAACAGACCTTGACTTTGGTGTTACTGTCATCAACCTGAAATTCTCTTACTTCCTGTTGGATGCACAAGGCCCTTCACATCTCCCCCTCCCTGTGGCTTCTTGGTGTCATTAGCATGCCTAGCCTCAGGAACTATTGACATACTGATAAAAGCAACTTCTACTGAGGTCTTTTTAACTCAGCCCATGGATCAATATATGCCATGTGATTTATTTTATTTTCATGGCTTTATATTTTCTGTCATAAAAGTATTATGTTTTCATTGATGGAAAGTTGGAAAAGTTGAATAATAAAACACAAATGAGAAATGGTAAAAGGCATTCACCATCCTTCCATGCATATGTATTAAATGTCAACATATTCATTTATATATTTTTATGTTTTATTTGCATAAGTAAATATTGGTAGTGTTCTTCTGTACTTTCTATTTTATAAATTGCTCAAGAAAAAGTCTAAAGACATCATTTGATATCATCTAAATTTCTACTCTGATTCTTGATGTTGACATTATAACAATAACATTTATTTAAGATTTTCTCTGTACCAGTTAACACTGAAAAGTCATATATATGCATTGTTTTAGTCAGGTTCTCTATGGAACAAAACCAATGAGGTGAATATATGTATGTATGTAAATATATTAAGTGGGCTTTAAAAACAGCAATAACCAAATCACCCCTAAGCCTCTGAGAACCTGGCACCCCATCCTTGAAGCCAGTTCCTCAACTCTGAATAGTCTCACAAAAGCTGTCTATCACTGGGGAGGGGAGCATGATAACTCTGAGTTACTTAGTTCACAAGGCTTGGTGCCTCTCACTTTGAGGCTAGGAGCCTAGAAAGTTGCTGGAGAGCTGCTGGTTCCTATTCCAGGGAGAAAGGTTGGAAACTGGTTCCACTGTCAACAAAGGCATCAGTAGTGGCAATAACAGAAGGGCAAATCAACTGGGTGAAAGGTAGAAAGACCAACCAAACAAAAAAACTGAGAATAACCTTTTTGAAATACCATTTTTTATTTGGGCTTCTACCTGAAGGTACCCTTGACAATTGGTACCACAAAAGGCACCAACATCTATTAAGGCAATTAGGACATCTCTTCTGGTGATGCTTCCTTCTCAGAAGACTCTAATTTGTTGCAAGATGACATTAAAATAAAACAATATGTATTGTGTCATAGCCATCTAGTGTGGTCACATGGCTATCACCATTTGACAGAGGGAATGGAGCACAGTAGACTTTGATTCATTGACTCAGATTTCACATGTAAGAGAGTGCAGGAATTAGAAGCCAGAAACCATAACGGTTTTCAGCCTGGGATTTTCAGCCTGGCAGTAATACCTAGCCTGCTGTGGTAAACTTAAAATGATTCCCTAGTATTGGGTAAACAACCCTACATTTTTAATCTCAGAGTTATGAAATACTTTAGTTAAGATTTGACAAAGTTGGCAAAAGCTAGCACCCAGGCAAGTGCCTTGATATTGGCTGCCTAGGCCATGCCTACAAAATGACCTGCACTTACTACATCTTCTATACTTATCTTAACAGTTTATAAGAGTTCATCATTCTTTGATATTTCAAGAAAGTACTTGGAAGCTAAATAGAATATGTAAGAGTGTTTAAGTCAAAGGTCTTCAGAGACCAAGTCTGTTTTTGAAAATGCATTGAGGGATTATATTGACATTGATTTAGTAGAACTTCCTGCATACTTATTTTCAGCATAAGTATATCAGGGAATGTCTTTTCTACAATGAAATAATTTTTAGCAGACATTAACTTACAGTAGCACTTTGGGAATATTTGAGTATTCCAATGTCTCTCTTGTATCACATACAAAATAATAGACCTTAAATTGTTTTTATTGGTGTATGTACATTGTACACAGTATAGACAAGAGGGTTTTTTATTTAAATATTTTGAGAATTTCATGTGTGACTACTCTATGTACATCATTTCTACCCAACTCTTCCCATGCCCTTCTCTCAACGTCATTAGCCCTTCTTTAATTATTGTTAAACACACA